>JANSVA010000218.1:4473880-4489814 GCA_025504915.1 Erythroxylum reticulatum | reverse complement strand
TGTAAATGTCATAATCATGCACTGATAATAAATTCATCAAATTTATTTCAAAAATCCATAACTCTAACAATTTTATTCACTATTTACTTGTTGAAAACTCCAAAAATTTCAACTATCTTCAAGCCCTAATTCCATGCAAAATTATGTATTCACTGAGAAAAATAACCAACTTCTTGTTTTCCTCAGGACATAATAGATAATAGCAAGGTTGGATGGGATTAGGAAAAAGGAAAAGTAAAGAAATCCCTCAGAAGGATTTTGATGGAAAACTCTGTGTGCTTGAAGAAAGTTCGAAGAAGGTGATAACAAGGAAAGAACTTGAGAAATAACAAACCCCTTTTTAACTCTCAAATAACTCGAACTTACTTCTAACAAGTTAGAAAAGCAACTTAACTAAGTGACACTTATCACTTTCCTAATGCCTAAGTTCTAACTTAAGTATTTTTTATACTAACTCCATTTGGCTCCCCTCTTTACAATCTAATTATCTCTAAATATTCATTTAACTCCTTTTTCCTATTTTCCAAAATACTTTATAATTTTCGAAAATCACCAAAATTCAAAATATTACAACTCCACTAATCAATAAAATTTCCAATATAAATAAATTCCAAATTCACAAAATTTTCAAAAATCACAACTCAATCCAAATATACCTGGAATTATTCATGAATGCATGTACAATTATTTTCATGTGCAACAATTTCACTATTCATGTGTATGTGTATTTCATTGTACGCATGAGCATGAAAATACAAATTCTAAGCTCTCATTTATCACTCTTATTTACTATTCTAGCCTCCTTGCAGGTAATGGGATGTTACAACTCTCCTTTCCTTAAAGAAATTTCGTCCTCGAAATTCTTACCTGTTTGCTCGAATAGGTGGGGATATTGTCTCCTCGTGTACTCCTCTGTCTCTCAAGTTACTTCATCACCCGAATACTTTCTTCCACTTAACTATGGTCAATGGGATCACTCGATTTTTCCAATCACTAATTCAAATACCACACTTTCTTAACTATTTCCTTAATATAAAAATATCATGTGGACCAATACAATTTGAACTTAGTCTATTCCTTATCCTAACCTATGCACACCTTGGCAAGGTGATACTTTCATAAACGTTTCATCTTTCATTTGATATTTCATATCTCTTTAGTATTACTACACTTAACTCTTATGTGCATCTCATTATAATCCACAACCTCGATGTTGATCCATCGCATTCATTCATCTTTCTTGGGCCAAATAAATTCCTATTACCGATTCATTTTACCCATCAACAGTATCTCGAATCAATTCTAGCCTTCAACCATTTTTTAGGCCATCTTCTTTTCAATATAAAGGCGAACAACTCTTTTTTCATTTTATGCCTCGTACCATATTCTAATAATGTCACTGTGATAATGATTGTTATGTTTAAAATCACTTAGAACTATACATTGATCTCATGTTCCTATGAACTCCAAAATATAAGTTTTAAGCATATCTCCTACCAACTTATACATGTAATCACTTGGTTCTACTTTCTTAGCCATCAAATGCCCTTTTGATGTATTCCTAAGGATGTATATCATAGGTTGTTATTGCGCTTCTCTAACAATCTCTTTACTCAATCTTCTTTATCAGCTATACATACTTCTTATTTCAATCACAAAATATCATTCTTCCAATTCAAACTCAAAAATTCAGATTCATTTTCAATTTCCTTGATAAGATTCACAATTTCTAAATTCTCAATTTGGGTTTTGATAATCCTTTTATGCAAAACTGATTTTAAAATTCAATAACTAATAATACCTCCTTTGCCCCTTATCAGCTCAACATTCTACACTTTTTATCGCACTAGATTTGATAACCTCAATATCTAAATTTGTGATACTCTGCTATTGATTTTTCTATTCAATGCATTAGATTGCAACACTAGCTTTATTAGGAAATACTCATTTACACAATCCTTTCAATCTTCTCAAACTCAATAATTACCTCAATCTTTACTGATCTATATATTCATATATATATCCAAAATGTTTCTATACAAATAATGTCTCCAAGCTTTCAAAGCAATTTCTATTACAACAAGTTTCAAATCATATATCAAAATTTAACTCATGAGGCTATAATTGTCCCTATGTACACAAAATCACTTTATAATGTTGCAACAGATTGCATATTAATCTCTAATGGGAAACTCTATTGTATATACTGTGAATTCTCTAATTCCCAATGATAGTATTATCATTGGTGTTATAATTCCTCAAAATTCTCTTTACATTTAATAGTCCATACGATTTACACGTTTTTCCTTAGACGTTTCTGTCAAAGGCTAAGATCATTAAAAACTCCTCATTAACTTCTGGTAGTGTCCAATATATATATAGCTAGTTCTAAAGAACTCCAGATCTCGTATAATTTCCTTGGAGTTTCTCACTTCATTATTACCTCAACTTTCTTTGGATCTCTTTAATCTTCAATACCATAGTACTATTGGGGCATTGTTAACTTCAACGGATATAACCTAAGACTCTTTATGCCCATGATTTGTTCTCATAATTCTTTAAGTCACTAGTTCCCAAATGAGATAATATTATCTCATGTTATTTTCAATTTCCCAGTTGACTTATCTCTCTCGAATAATTTTCTCCATTCTTTAGTTTCCTCACATTTCACATCGACTTATTCCAATGTTTGCTCATTCATACCAGTTTCTTCATACATTCCAATTTATTTGCAAACTTTAATTCCTATGTTGTTAACACATTCATCAGATATAATTTGTATCTCTCAGACAAATTTGCCCCGAATATGATGTGGACCCCAGTTCTCCTCACCTTAACAATAGTTTTACCTCAAATTCCAAAAATTCACTTACATAATTGGATATGTTACCTCAAACAAAACACATGCACTCTCAGTAGCACTTTCTACCTCATGCTTGAGTCTTCGATAAGTATATGACTCCAATATTCACTTTTGATTCATTCCTTATTCATTTCTGATTTGTTCTTTCGTTGGTCATTCTTAAATTGAATCATATAGCTTGTTAAACCTATCTCAGTGAAATTCTTATTTGAAAAAAGATTTCTTGATACTGTCCTCGATATTGCTCATAAAATCCTTATCAATCAGCTATTTTCCATGATTACTTAACAGTCATTCTTAGTATCTCAAGAAGATCAATTTCAACCTTTCATAATATCTTAATAAGATCAATTTATATCATAACTTATATGATCAGAACATCCTTTATAATAAGGCTCAATAAGGCAATAAGCAAATTCCTTTACTCTAATACCTTGGCATATACCATCAAAATCATTACATCTAGAGATGTATTTATGTCAATTAACTAATTAATAACATTTGCTAATGATACTTGAATTCCAATCGATTCCAGACAACATTTCTCTCTTTGTTCTTGCCTACAATTGGGGTATCTCATCACGATTCATGTATATGTGTATGACATTTTATGCATGAGCATAAAAATGCAAATTCTAAGCTCTCATTAATCACTCTTATTTACTATTCTAGCCTCCTTGCAGGTAATGGGATGTTACAAAATAGGATCTTCCAACTAATTTTCTTTCTATATGTTAGTTTTTAACCAATTGTCAACGCATGCCTTTTACCTTTGAGAGGGGTTCTTTTTCTCAATGTCTGAAATAGAAACCATTCCATCCCTTTCTTTGATCTAAAGGGACATTTGGTAGACATTTTTTCCCTTAGGGGCATTTTTGTCTTTCTCCTATAAAGTGCACAACTATTAATTGTAATTTTAGTTTTCAATAAATTACCAGTTAAGTTATGTAATTTGATCCAAATAAGGTTAATAAAGTGACCCAATAAATGATCTAGATTAATGGGTCGAAGTCCGGGTAGAAAATAGATCCCTTTCAGTATGAATCTAATCTATATAGGCCTTGTAATAGAGAAGCTCAATATGGAAGCTATATAAAGGTTAAGGTCTCCTGCAATTACTCATATCAGTCGTAAGCAAACGATTCTCTGACCCATTAAGAGAGCTTGCATATTGAGGAAACTGTAGAAAGACCCAAAATGAATGTCGGTGAACAACTTCCTCAATTATCTCGGGACAATCAGAGCTCGTTTTAGCAGCAAAAACTGCTTCCAAACTCGGAATGGAACCGAAATCAGGGATTCTGCATTCCCTTTTTTTTACCCTTTCATGTATGATCCTGGGTATGTAATAGGGTCTGTGATACGTATTACACGTAATATTAGAGCAATTACATAATCGAGTTGATAGAAATGAACGTTTTTTTTGTTTCCATTCAATATGGTTTTCTCCAATTTTTGATTCATAATGGAGCAAAAAATGGGATCTCGAGACGTCAAAAATTACCCTCCCCATCGAAGGGCGATGCATTGCATGCGCCCAACATTGTTACAGGAGTCGAGGGAGTGGCGAGACGACTGGTGCTTACGTTGCACGCTCCAATTACATACTACCAAATGGCCACACGCAGGTTGCACGCGCCTCACGCGGCGCACACTCCCATGGGTGTAGGGAAGCGGACGCGTGCGTGGCATGCGCCACATTCATCTAGACACGTAGACCGCAGGATTCGGGACACGTGTCGGCGTGTGCAGCACCTGTATAGTACAACAGACGCGTCTGTGCATGACGCGCATGCGCCACATGCTTCTGGGCATGCATATGCAGCTCTCACCATGCGCCCCGAAATGGCGCCCACGTTAGCTATACAGCCTCTGCTACAGTATTTGAAAAAAACTCAAAATTTTATAAATTCCCATAAAGCTGTCCTGGGGTGTTTTGGGTCATTTTTTGAGTTTATGGAATTTTTTAAAGTGGTTTTTTAATTTTTTTGGATTTATTACGTTGGTAATTGGATTCTGAAAAAGTTTTTAAAACTTTTTAAAGCTAATTTTGAGTGCATTTTCATACTCTGAACAGTACATGAGGGAGACACTTAAAGTTTTATGTCTCATGCGGAAGCTTCGGTATTCAGGAAAGTGCGATAGACAGTCTCATTGAGATTTTTATTTTTAAAATTCTCAAATAAAGTTTAAAGACAATGTTTTCAATGTTAGTATGTGATTATTTAATTGTGAATCTAGTTTTTTCATTGATTACCGATTTTCACATACATTATGCCCATATAGAATATGAGGATGACATAAAGATGCATCCCCTGTGTTTGTGGCCTTATAGGGTATTGGTAAGATTGCAATCACCACAGTAACCTTTCAAGCCAGTATTTGGATTGTACTGTGTACATCATGGGGGATGTCTCTGATCTCATGTTTGGTTATTCAGCTCACAGGTGTTTACCTTATATGAGATTTTGAGATGTACATAAAAACATCAGAAGGAGGAAAATTGTCACTTAAATGATCTATTCACCCATATATGGTAGTGTCATGAGAGTTGATGGTTTGTACTCTTATCGCTTTTATGTGGAGGTCTAATTGCATATTTTATGTATTCAACCCACAGATGTTTTGTAATATGTGCAATCGGATTCTCTGCAGAGATACTGCTTTAATGTTTTGAGTATCATTGTTATCCTGCATTTATATTGATTTTTACATTGTCTTTTTATTTTTCAGTCACCTTCTCAATCATCAATAATGTTGTCACCATTGAAATCTTAAATGGTTTCAACTTTAAGAAGTAGAGGAAGGACGTAGAGTTCACATTGGAGATGGCAGATGTTAGCATGGCCATGCATATAAAGAGACCTCCCCCACTCACAAATGTCAACTGGGAGGCTAACAAAGCAGTGATGGTGACCTAGGAAAGGTCAAATAGGATGTGTTATTTGACCATTAAGAGGTCGATACCCGATCATCTGTTGAGTGGATTGGCAGACACGACCGTGGCACGAAAGTTCATGGACAACATATCCCAAAGGTACAAGATCTCTTCTCATGCTGAGCAGAGTGCCTTGATCAAGGAACTTTTCTCTATGAGGTACACTGGAGAGGGAGGAGTCCAGGAGTATATCATCTGGATAGTGCATTTGCAGAGCAGGATGAAGGCACTAGATATACGTATCACTGACTCGCTTATAGTGCATCAGACACTAAACACTCTTCCTCAAGAGTTTGAGATATTGGCCACCTCCTACATCTCACATGATGAGAACTGGGACATTAATGCTTTGATTTCCTAGTGTGCTGCAGCAGAGAAGAAGATCAAGAGCTCTCCTCATTCAGCTATATATGTAGCTACAAAGGGTAAGGGGAAAGCTAAACCCCAACAGCCGAAGGGTAAGGGTAAGAAACCCAAACCCTCTCCTCATATTCAAAGTGGGCAGTCTAACATTGCGAAGGGCCCACACAACCTTAAGAGTATGAGATGCTTCTTCTGTAAGAAGAAGGGACATAGAAAGTCTAATTTCCAGAAATACAAGCTATCAAAGGTTAAACAGGAACTGTCAAGTAACTCCTCTTCCTTTATGATTCATGAATCTAATGTTGCTATAATCACATCAAGTTCTTGGTAGTTAGATAGTGGAGCTTCTAACCATGTTGCTTCCATAATACAGGGGTTTAGATCCAAGAGTAGGCTAACTAAGGGAGAGGAGAAGCTGATGGTTGACAATAATGAAAAGGTGGATGTTTTGTACGTAGAAGATGTAGGATTAAACCTTGATACAGGGTTTGTATTGGTTTTATGGGACACATTTTATATACCAACTTTTAGATGGAATTTGATCTCTGTATCAGTTTTGGATAATGAAGGTTTTCGTTTTGTATTTGATAATGCAGTTGTAAATATTTCTATCAATACAAGACATATCATTACTGCCTTCTTATCCTACGAATTGTATAAAATGTGTCTTACTCCCAATGAAATATATGCCTCTTCTTATGTTGCCGAACTTGTTACTCGAAAGAGAACCTTTATAAAGGAAACGTTATACATGTTGTGGTATAAACGACTTGGCCATAATTCCAGGGAGAGGGTTGAGAGATTGATAAAGGACAACATTCTCCCAACTCTGGACTTCAGTGACCTGGAAACATATGACGATTGTTGTAGGGGTAAGTTGACCAAGATAAAGAAAAAAGGGTCAACTCATACTTCTGACTTATTGGACCTCATACATACAGACGTTATTGGTCCTTATATAGTCACGTTGTGTAATGCTAGATACTTTCTAACATTTATAGATGATTACTCTCGTTATGGTTACGTGTTCTTATTTAAAGAAGAGTATGAAGTTCTTGATAAGTTCAAGATCTTTAGGACTGAAGTAGGGAACCAGTTGGAAAAATCAATAAAGATTATTATATGTGATAGAGGAGAGGAATAATATGGCAGCCATGGGGTTGCAGGATAAGAAAAAGGACCGTTTGTCATGTATTTGGAATCGATTAGAATAGTGGCTCAGTTTACTATGCCAGGTAGTCCTGAGCAAAATGGTGTAGCCGAAAGGCGTAATCACACCTTAAAGGACATAATAAGGTCAATGTAGAGCAGGACTAACCTATTCAAATACCTTTGTGGTAAAGCCATCATGACAGCATTATATATTTTGAACAGAGTCCCAAGCAAGTCAATATCAAAGACGCCTTTTGAACTCTGAAAGGGTTGGAAGCTAAGCCTTACACACATTTGTGTGTGGGCCTACCCTGTTGAGGTGAGGTTGTATAATCCTAATGAGAGTAAATTGCAATCTCATTCAACTCATTTCTATTTAGTGGGTTATCCCAACCACTCTAAGGGCTACAGATTTTACTGTAGAAAAGGAGGAGTCAGAATGGTAGAATCACAGACGGCAAAGTTTATGGAATACAATGTCTATGATGAGGGAGGATCCTCACATCCTCCAAAAAATAATAGGACAGATACTACAATTATTACGTATCCTCCTCTTATACAGTCAGTTCCGATGGATGAAGGCCCGAGTACCGTGCCTATAGAGGCACAAAAACCTACTCCTATTCAGGAAGAGGTTTCTAAGGTATAAGAGCCTATGCAATTATGCAGATCCACCAGAGAGGGGCAACCTGCTATCTTATTGGATTACATAGTCTATTTAGGTGAACAAGACTATGATATAGGACATGTTGCGGATCCAGTGACTTTTACAAAAGTTGTTTCTGGACCTCATGCAAATATGTGGTGAGAAGCAATGAAGGATGAGATGAAATCTATGAGATATAATAAGGTATGGGAATTTGTTGATTTACCTCAACATTGCACGCATGTCAGTTGTAAGTGGCTATTTAAGACCAAGAAGGAAACACAGGGTCAAGTTTAGCGGTTTAAAGCGCGTCTAGTTGTCAAGGGATTCACTCAGAGAGAATGAGTTAACTTTAATGTTACCTTCTCTCCTGTGTCCTCGAAGGATGCACTTAGAGTGATGATAGCAATAGTAGCTCATTATGATATGGAGCTACATCAAATGGACGTTAAAACCGATTTCCTGAATGGTGACCTTTATAAGGAGGTCTATATGGAGCAACTTGAAGGTTTTCAGGGTCAAGATGTAACTGACAAAATTTGTAAGTTGAATAAATCAATATACGGTCTGAAGCAAGCTTCCAAACAATGGTACCTAAAAGTTTTATGAGGTTTTGACCTCATTCGGCTTTGTGGAGAATAAAGACGAAAGATGTTTATCCTATAAGGTCAGGGAGAGCAAAGTCATCTTCATACTACTGTATGTCGATGATATCTTGCTTGCATCAAATAATTTGACCATGTTACATGAAGTAAAGCAACTTTTGGCCAAACATTTTGACATGAAGGATATAGGTGAAGCATCTTTCATCCTCGGTATACAGATTCATCGAGATAGATCTCAATACATGTTGAGCCTCTAGCAAAGCACATACATCGAACGAGCGTTACAAATGTTTAATATGACTAAATGTATACCTTTTGTAGCACCCATATCTTATAGAGAGAGATTATCTTTGGCACTGTGTCTAAAGAATGAAGTTGAGAGAGAGGCTATGAGGAATGTCCCGTAATCTAGTGCAATTGGTAGTCTGATGTATGCCCAGATATGCACTAGATTGGACATTGCATTTGTTGTCAAACTGCTAGGTCAATATCTGGAAAACCCAGGTATGGGCCATTGGAATGCAATCAAACAGGTGTTGAGATACCTAAAGGGTACCAAGGATTATACGTTGACATATAGAAAAATCAACGATTTGAATCTCACAGGGTATACAAACTCCAATTTTGTTATATGTCCAGATGATCGCAAATCCACATCAGGATACATTTTTATGATGGCAGATGGTGCAGTATCATGGAAGAGTGTCAAGCAAACA
The DNA here is from genome assembly GCA_025504915.1 of Erythroxylum reticulatum. Lineage (NCBI taxonomy): Eukaryota > Viridiplantae > Streptophyta > Magnoliopsida > Malpighiales > Erythroxylaceae > Erythroxylum > Erythroxylum reticulatum. The sequence continues at coordinate 4,480,531 of JANSVA010000218.1, read as the reverse complement.
CTGGTAACTTCCTTGACCATGCATGCAGAGTTTGTTGCATGTTATGGAGCTGCTATACAGGCGGTTTGGCTCAGAAACTTGATTTCTAAATTGTCTATAGTGGATTCGATAGTTAGACTCATTCGGTTGTATTGTGATAATCTTGTTGTAGTGTTGTTCAATAACAAAAATAAGAGTATCACAGGGCTAAGCATTTGGAGGTCAAGTATTTGACCATAAAGAAGTTGATTCAGAAGGGTGACGTTGAAGTGGAGCACTTCCAGACTGAGAAGATGTTAGCTAATCCTTTAACTAAAGGACTTCGCTCATTAGTGTTTGTTAGACATGTATACAGTATAGGCATGTTAAAGTCTTTAGACAACAATATTTAGGGATCATTGTATTTACTTACAAATATTTTGTATATTTTGATGTATTATGACATTGTGGTTATTCATTAATAAAGATGATCAATTACTTTTATCCTCAGTAGTAACTACTTTTGTATACAGTCATACGGAAGCCTTAAGATTTGTGTTGATCTTAAGTCTATGTCATTGGGCATTTATAAAGATTGACCTTGAGTCTATGTCATTAAACACATAAAGTTTGTATGGATATCCTTTAAAGTTTCATATCACATAAAGGGACATAAGGTTTGAATCCCATAAAGGTTCTATAATGTTGTTTAACATTCAGTTGGAGAATATAAAGGTTTTCTCTAATGAAGTTTAGCATTTGGTGAGAGAAAACAAGTTTTCTCTAATACTGTTTAGCATCCGGTAAGAGAAAATAGGATTTCTCTGTTGTAGTTTAGCATAAAGTTAGAGAAATCGAGACTTACAGATGAAGATGATACATTTTAGATCATACAGGTATCATCTTAATTTACTACACTTCATTTTCCCATTCATGTTAGTAAGGTATTAGATATTCGTGATTATATTGAACCTGTGTCACACATGACACAGGTGTTTGATATTTTTCAGTATCGAAAGCCTTACAGGATAAAAGGTAGGACTTTCATTACCTTTGAATCAAATGTTTTTAAAATTGGTACCAATACAGTAGCATGACTTAACCAAGTTTTTAAACTGTTTTAAACTTAACAAAAACTGCAATTAATAATTGTCTAAGCGGGAGATTGTTAGACATTTTTGCCTTCAGGGGCATTTTTGTCTTTCTATTATTAATTTTACAAATATATTAAATACATAATTTATAATTGAGTAATGAATTCAATATTTTCTAGAAATATATTGTCGTCGATCGCTAAAGCTACATCATTGTCGAGCTTCTCCTCCCTCCTTCCAACCTTCAGTTATCGCAATCTAGTAGGTGCTCTTCCACGTAACCCCCCCCCCCCTCTCTCTCTCTCTCCATAATTGGAGTTACCAGTCCATTCATTTCTTGAAGATCAGTCAATGCTTCAGAATTTAGGGTTTTGTTTCTTGGGTTGTTCCTTTTTAATGCTTAACCTTTTGCGTTTGTTTTGAAGTCGTTCCTTGTGATTTAGTTTGGCTTAAGAATGTTTATTTAGGAATGGAAGTGGAGTTAGCGTTTGTGTTTGTTTTAGTTAACTAGTAATTAAAGACATTGATAAGTATTTATCTCTCTTCTTCTTCTTCCTCATCTTCTTCTTCTTCTTTTATAGTTTGTTACCTCCTCATAGATTTCACATCTTGTTCTTCAATTTGGGCTTCCAATGTCTCTCCCTTTTCTTCGGTTTTAGTTGTAAGCTTCATTTTCTAACATACCCATTAAGCTTTCTACTGTTGTTGTGTTGTGTTGTTTTAGCTACGTGATCGTTGTTGGTGTTGGAGTCTCTATGTACTAGTTATAGAAGTGACTAATGTTCTTGGATTTTCTTGGTTTTTGAGTGGGTTAAGTTCAATTTACAGCTGCTGAAGCTTGTTTTGGTTTCTATTTGTGATAATGGGGCATACTTTTGCTTTCTTGGGTTTGGTAGGTGTTCATTTTTAGGGTTTTGACTGTTCTGCAGTTGATAAATAGATGAGTTTTGGGTGTTTAGTGTTATAGATTTTAGCTAAGGATTGGATGTCTCTATGTTTTGGCTTCATTTATTAATATGGGATTATTTCTACGATTACTTTGATTGTTGGGAGTGTTGCTTCTGTTCTAAAATATCGAGGTAATTGAGACTTTTGATAACTTATTTGTTCTCAGTGACTTGTTCTTTTGTGAAATGGTCTTTAAGTTCCGTGATTATTACTAATCTAGCTCAATTTAGCAATAGCTTGGGAAAATGGTGTTAAAAATGTATAAAAAATTGTGACAGTGACCTTCTTGTGGTTGAATCCATTTTATCCATGTTAGTAATGAAATGGATGGTTTTAGTAATGCCTGTGCTCAAATTGTAAATTTGGATGATGCCTTTGGCTGGTGATTCTGCAGAGACTATGACGTTCGTACTTAAGTGTCCTTGATATGGTTTGCTACCCGTATATACAACTTCATGCTCTAATTCAAAATTTTCGCCTAATTGAGCTCGTCTAACATATTTCAGTAGCAGGACCAGTACAACTGACTCCTTTTGGTTGACCTCCATATAATTCATCACTTATACTACTTGTTCATATTTAGTGGTGGAAACTCATTTGTTCAATGCAATTCCAAAAGAATTTAGACTAACTAAACTCTATTAGTAGAAAGTCTAATGTGGGATTCAATTCTTGGGGAATTCAAGCCTTTATATAATGGGGATGGCTATTTCCTGATATGAGTTAGATCATATTCTAAGATAATCGATCACTATTAGATATTGACCAACTTCATTAACCCTTTAAAGCACGTGTGTGTTATAAAGAAAATGATTAATTGATCTAAAGTAAAAGATGGTTGTGACTGGGCTTAACTTTTTATAATGCAACTTTGTTATCTGAAATAGTAGGAGTTATACTAATTCTTCCATCTCTTTTTTCCTTGCATAAAGAAAAATCTAATAATCACCTATTTTGTCTATTTTGAGACTGCCTCCACTTGGTTGTGTGTTGTATATTAGTTCATTCTCATTCTTCTTGTTTACCAAATTTTGTTGTTACCTATTGAAGAATTCTTAAATTGTGACTACATAATGGATAATGCATAAATGAGTTTAGTGATTGTTGATGTGGTTTTGTGGATTCACATTCTCATCTTTACTAGTTTATAATGCTAGTATTCTTACTAAGTGCTTTTATTTTTTTAGAAGCACTAGTTGCCTGTTTCTTAATACAATAATTCTCGTAGTTGCACAACCTTCCTGCTTGTGTATATGCTATATATATGTATTACATAAACAGTTCCTTTCTAGTTGATTATGCCATTTAAGACAATTGTCTTGCCATGTGCATATGCAAATGCCTATAAAGACATTGCTTTATTATGTTTTTTCAAATGTTAATCTTAAGTACATAATTTGTCCTATCAACTCTGAATTTTTATAAGAGAATGGGTTTTGATCATATTTATTGTAATTTTTATTTATTTATGTATTTATTGTAATTTTATTTACATAATAATTTAGCGTTATAATTTTACTTATGTAACCTGCATTACTCTTTTATTGTCACATCTGCATGTAGGTCTACTAGAAACAGCCTCTCTACTATGTAGGGGTAAGATTGCGTACTATCAGAACCTCTCCAGACTCCGTTTTATTGTAAAACTTCGGACTGAATGTGATGATGATGATGATAATAAATAAATTACTTGTTAAGTTACGTAATTTGATATAGATAAAAATAATAAAGTACTCCAATAAATGATCTAAATTAATAAGTCAAAGTTTGGGTAAAAATTAGATTCCTTACAGTGTAAACCCGTTAAGAGAGTTTGTGTATTAAAGAAACTGTAGAAAGGCCTAAATCGAGTGTTGGTGAACAACTTCCTCAACTATTCCGGAAAGATCGAAGCTCGTTTTGGCAGCAAAAACTGCTTCGAAACTCGAAACGAAACCAAAATCAAGTATTCCACATTTCCTTCGTTTTTCACCCTTTCATGTACAATCCTAGATACGTAATAGAATCAGTGTTACTTATTACAACATTAACCTAAATTTTCCCAACAACTTTTGATTTCACAATCTCGTCTTTGTGGCCCCTTATGGCTGGCTGATACATTGAGCAACAAACAAGCAAAGAATAAAAGCCACTGAATGAAGATGAGCCCAGTGAAAAGGAAACTCAGGTAAATTGATAACAACCAAGCACTCGTGTTAAGAATAAATAAACAATACTGATTATTGCTAATAAAATATATAGAAATAAATGGAAGATAATACTCAAAATAGACACATAGAGTGACACAGTCTCTATCTAGAGGAAAATGGAGCTCAGAATTGCCCATCCCAGTGCCACTCCTCCCACCATTTTCTGCATGCTCCGTATGGTTTCTGCTCCATTCTGCAATTTTTCGGACAACAAAAAGAATCTCAGTGTCAATAAGAACTTGATTAACAATTCTCTTATACTTATTTAATGAACTCATCAATCTTTATTATTGCATGTTGATGAGAGGAGCGTAGATGCTGCAGTCATTAATTGTTGAAAGAAGTCACAGCTCAGCTCATAAATGACCAGTTCTTTAAAAAATCTTCAATATTTAAATTTCTCCAATGGGCCGTTAGCTTGATTTTTTCGCATCTGCATTTTGCATGTTTCAATTTAATGAAACCAAGAGCTCACAGCTTCATTCAGAAATTTGGTTCACTTTGATTATCAACGAGACAACGTTAAAATCTAACGACAGCCTATGCGTTTCCACACTTGGAGCGTGCTAATCACGCGCCACTGGCTCGAGTTTTATGAGGTGTGTACTATTTAGTAACTCAGCCACCGACAGAGTTGGGAAGCATTAGAAAGATAGAACAATCTGTTCGTACTGATATCTAAGTGTAATAACCAGTGCACTTTAGCGAAAATTTATCCTTAAGTGTAATAACCAGTGCACTTTAGCGAAAATATATCCTTCCCACTACCGTATACCTCATGACTTAGATCTTAAAGCGAGCTTAAACTGGCATTGTACTCCCGGCGCACACTAGAGTCTAGACTCACCAAAGAAAATTTAGAAAGCGACAGAGGTTCAACACGTACCAAATCGGCCACCGAAGGACCGGGAGAGCTAGCGTCGCTCGGTCCAGGAGACTCCGCAGGCGGTGCCGGTGGTCCTAGCAACTCCGGAGTCGGAGCAGGCGACGGAGTTGCCGTGTGCTTCTTCTTCTTCGACTTCTTCTTGCTCGGAGCAGGTGCCGGAACTTCTGCAGGAGGCGCTCTCGAAGGAGCTGGAGGTGCAGTCGCTGCAGAGCTTGTCGGAGGAGTGACAGGTGCAGGCGCGGGTGGAGAGCTAACGGGAACTGGAGTTGGCGGAGAGCTAACGGGAACTGAAGTTGCTGGAGAGCTAACGGGAACTGGGCTTGGTGGGGAGCTAACCGGAGTGACGGCTGCTGGCGGTGTTGCTGCAGGAGTCTTCGCCGGGGCTGGAACAGTTTGCTTTGCCGGAGAAGCGGCTGGTGTCGTAGCCGGTGGTAAAGATGCAGGAGCTTTTGTCGGTACTGGCGATTTTGGCTTGGAAGCAGGAGCTTTGGCTGGTGCAGTTACAGGAGCAGCAGAAGGAGTCACCGGTGTAGTAGTCGGAGCGGCCGTTGGAGCTTGACCTCCAACGCCGGCGACGACGACGCAGAGCAATGCGAGTCCAAGGACATTTCTAAGATCCATTTTGACGGAGATACGAGAGCTGTAGAGTATACTAAGTCGCAGAAATGTTCATATATAATATCTATATATATATAGAAGGGTTGCCCTTGCTGTATGGGGAAGGAAAACAAAGTAACGGACAATTGTAGATAGATCTGGATCGTACATCAGAGTTGGGCCCACTTCACTAGCCGTTTGATTACGGGGACCACTCATTTTGGCATCAGACAAAGAGGCGGGGAGACACAGTCTGGAAAGGGCCCACGGAGTCCAACTGGTTGCATCAGCGCATGTGAGAGTTTGATTAACTTAATATAGAAACGACACGTCGTGTGTTGATATAACGAATTAAATTATCGCAGCATAAGGACTCTGTGGTTGGTCTTGAATTGGGCTGGTGTTTTTATACAGCTGCTTATGATTGAGGTGGGGACGATGCCAGTTTGACAGCCCAATAGGCGGATACCACGTTTTATGATGACAAATAATTGTAGGGGAAGTATGGGTAACTTTAGTTGGAATTCTGGCCCACTGTCAACAGGTGCGGTGGGTCCTTGTAGAAAGTTGTGTTGTGAGTCTTGCAAATAGTTACCAAAGAGGTAAAAGCGAGAAGCTTGAAAATCCGGCAAAGGGGAAATGCTCTCTTTTCTCTAGTGATTGTCAATGAGTATTTTTGTATAGACGTGTGAAAGTAGAATCCCTGAAAGTACAATAGGGTTTCCATTCCATTTCCAGCCAAATTTTGGAAACAAACATTTTGGTCTTAATTTCAGAAACATTTCATAACCATTTGGAAGAGGATAATTCCTGCCATGTTCTCACTTGGGTAATATAATAAACATCAATGATTTCACTTGGAAGTACTTTAGTTTTGGAAATCCAGTTGTCCTTTCCTTGGGTATCTTTCCGATCTGGTTAAATGAAACTCTTATTAAAGTTCTCTCTAATTGATCCATAAGGCAAACTGGGCTAGTAT
>JANSVA010000218.1:4458051-4473780 GCA_025504915.1 Erythroxylum reticulatum | reverse complement strand
TATCTTTCCGATCTGGTTAAATGAAACTCTTATTAAAGTTCTCTCTAATTGATCCATAAGGCAAACTGGGCTAGTATATTAATAAAACTAAGACTTTCACCATCAAACCAACTGTGAGTTATCAACCTCTGTCCTTCGTTGCTCACTCACGTGGACCACTTGGTCATGGTGAATTTGGAAGCATGACACATAATTAGGAATGACAATAAAGAGTGAAGCAGCGTCTCCACATTGCCAGATCTCACAAACTCCAACATTCTTCATGCTCGAGCCCACCGTTGACGATCCCACTCGGAGGTCTACTTTCGGACCCCAAACCCCGACCCTTTTAGTTCATTCCATGAAGATAAAACCAACATGGACATGGGAAACTTGAATCCGTAGGTCCTCTCCCTAACACTGATAATAATGTTAAGCCCACGCATCGCTACAACAATTCTTCCATTATCGAGTCTATTGAGACAAAGAATGAAATAAAGCTACGACTTTTAATAAATTAATTGAGTTGTAGAATGCCAGTCCCACACATGCCAAGAAATTCTTCCTTTATATAGAGGCGGTGGTGACAACGACCAGGCAAGAGGCAGGTGGCGGCAAAGACGACCAAAATGGAGAGAAGAGAGATGCACAGGAAGTTGGGGTCCTTGAGGAAGGATTTTCTGTTATCTACCAATTAATAAACCATGTTGTTTTGTATTATATGAAAGGTGTGGACTTCAAGTTGACTCGGGTCAAGGAGCTTGAACCCGAATAAAAAAGATCAAATCCGTCAACTTCTGATTAGACCAAACCAGAACTTGATTAGAAATGGGTGTAAGTGTACATGCATGAATATTTTCTTGTTAGCCTGACAGCTAAAAAAACACGTCCGCCATGACCTGTAATCTGAGACCACAATATCCGAGTTACCTAATCTGTATACCCACCCTCACTAATTGCACTTTACGCATCTTTACTAACCAAATTCGTGGTCCAAATCCTCCGCACAGTAATTTGCTTTGCTTTGAATTATTATTAGATCTAGAATGTTGGGAATAGTAAAAGAACACAAAAATATAAACCAACAAGATTAGGTAATTAAGCATGCTCCAGGAAGGTCCTCTTAACAACGACGGTTCACTCTGTCTACAGGACCAGAACGCCAAGTTTGTAAATTAAAGATCGGATGATAGACTGAAACTAGTGTTACCTACTCATGCATATGAAGAGGATTACTTTATACGTTGGAGCTAACAATCATAAACTACTCATGCATACCAGATAACTCATTTTGACATGCGACCATATCCCCAGTGAACTTTGAAAAGGCATTCATCGTTGGGAGACAAGAAGTTGCAAAAGGAAACTTTTTTCTGCGATTTTATTACTCTAAATATCTGTACAACAAAATGAAGTACAAAGAGAGTAAACAAATTATTGTAAGATTGTTACATTTGGGTGGATAAAAGTGCACCTCATGCAAGAGTCTGTATCAGTCCACCAGATACATAATTTCTTCTCTCCAGGGAGATGAACTGCCTGAAACACACTCTATGGTTCCTCAATGCATCTGCAATCTGTTGAAATTTCAAAATAAGCTCCAGCAATACGCTTATGCTGCAAAAGTAAGGCAACCCTCGACCATTGCTTTCATAAGCATTTGAAATATCACAAATCCCACAGCAAATAGAAAATACAAGATTCATAATGATTTACGTATAGCAAGAACTTTTGATTGGTCATGGAAATGGATATTTCCTTACATTTAAGGAATCTAACTCACCTCTTCACGATTCAGTTGATTCAATCATCATAAGTGCTCAAAGCAGCAACAATTGATCCGGTTGTCGCAAAAGTTGATGTTACATCTGGAAAATCTTTCCAGGATGTTGTGATATTGAGGGATGGATACAACCAACTTTTAACGGAATCTATGAAGGAGTTGGGATCGAATTTCAAAATGGCTTCCCAATCCACCTGGAAATCTTTTGGAATCTTTCCTGTGAATTCCATATTAGCAGCAAGTAGTAATCCAAGCAAAACTATGAAGCCAACAACGGCAGAACCTCTAGACAACGGCATGAAGTTGTACCTGAAATCAATTCAGTTCATAAAGTAACAGTCACCATTAAACACAGTGATTTCTTACATGGAAGTAAGGATTATACCAGTAATATGTCATCCTCAAAATAGCTTCTCTAACATTTTCAAGTACATTGAAATCAGTACACCCATACGTTTCACCACAATAAGCATTACAGACCGCCTGCAAATAAGTTGGTCAACTAGCTATTAACAACCTGCTGTGAGAAATATTAGGTATCATCAAGTGTAAGGCTGTTATAATGCTATAATGAGTAAAGGATTTTCTACAACACAATTGGTCGATCAGTCAACAATATAATGGCAGAAATTTAGATTAAAGAAATGCCGAGGAAGAATTGCAATACCCAAGATCATGCAGGACTGAAAAAGTAGAGAAAGGATTGGTGCATTGATACAAATTAGCCTTGCTATTAAATGATGGGCCCTACTCAAACTAAACTCTTAACATCAATTACTATTCATTAATATATTAGTTACTAACCTGGCTTAATTGCATAAACTCACGCAGACGTAACAACAGAGTGGGAAACATTTGAACATGAATATATTGAAGAAACATTTGGCAAGACTTCACCATGCAATAACTAGTAAAACAATTGGCTGCTAATATATATTGGCCAAAATTACAATACCTACAAGCGGGTAAACAATACAAAGTACCGAATCACATTTTAGAACTTGATCAACTTACTTCCCATGCCATTGCCATCTCTGCATCAAAATCATCCCACCGAGCAGGCGTACAAGGAGTTCTAATTGCAAAATCAAATCCACGCTCCTCCCTAGAAATTTCAGACATTTCATCAAAGAGTAAAGGCATAATAAAAATACAAAAGCTACATTGAAGAATATATAAAGGGGGGAAAAAAAATGGCCCAGAAATATATTAGTATACATCTTCACTAGGGTAATCCTTGTCCCTTCAAGACGCTTCCTGAAACAATAAATAGAAATGAACAATATCATTACAAGAATCTTGCTATGCCTAATACGTCTCTATCAAAATAAAAGCAAACATTACCCCTCAAATGCCATACTGTTGCACCATGTAGCCAACCAGAAATCCTCACCCACTACTTTGAACAGATCAGAGCAGGTTTTTGCATCCATAATCTGCAAGTTTTCAGATTAAAATCAGGTACATCAATAGCCCTCTGTGAAGGAAGTAATAATTCGATAGTTTCCTAAAAAGCTAGTATAAACAAAGCATATTGCAAAATTTAGTACTCAGGCACACCCAAGTATTTGAAACATTGTTTAGGAGTTATAACTCTCTACATCACTTGTTGCACAGCACACTTCCAATCATTCATAACATGATAAACTTTATGATCCATCTTAAAGCACCATAACAAGCAAACTTGAACAAAATTTTGTCTAGAATTCCTAGCAGAAATCAGAGTGCTCACAGCTTGCAATTTCTCTGAGGTTATGTCAATAACATCGTCTGCCTTGTTATGTACATAGAGTTTCTCCTTGATGATAGATTTTGCGACCTCCAATGTTCTGTAGCATTGAAATTATGCGAGAATTAACAAAGGATATCACTATGTTAATATATGACTGGATCCAACTGGATCTCACCTTTCATAGTTTGGGTAGTAGCGAACAACTTTTGCTTGTCCAAGCAACATTGGTGTGTGAGACCCAAAACCAGAGTTGAACTCCTCACTGCATTTTCCCCACATCCAAATTCACATGCAACAGAAAAATTCAAAAGGATTGCAAGTCAATGCAAAATCTTCATGTAAAGTATGTTTGGATGCTCAAAATCATCCCTATGTTGGTGATCAAGCTCATTGTAAGCTTTGCTAAATTATAGTGGATACATGGCTCAGGCTTATGGATGGCACAGGGCTGATCCAAGCCCAATCCACTTTTTTTGCCCACAAGCGGCCTGAAGCCAGGTTTTGTCTCACCCATTCAACAAAAATGAAATTGTTTTATTAACTTAACAAGATGACGTCATTTTTGTCAGCCTCGTTTGTTTCACCAATTCAACAAAACGAAGTTGTTTTGTCACCTTAACAAAACGATATCGTTTCTTTCAACAGTTTTGGGCCAAGCCAGGCCGTGAAGCCCGAGCCTGAGCCTGGCACAAAGCTCAGAATTTTTTTTTAGCCCGACTCCAGACCGAATCCTGATCAAATTGGGTTTTAACCGTCGACTTATGGATCAGGCAGTTTGACCTTCCCTACTCAGGTTTCACAATGCCATTGATGCAGTGGGTGGAATTCTAGCAAAGGCGGTTGACTAAAGTGATATATCTGGAATGAAAATAAGTCTAGGAAGTCAAAGACATGGAACATAGAAAGACTAGTGATTGAACAAATATCAAATGAATTGCATTTTAGATCCTTGATATTTTGCATTAGAGGCAATGATGATCGTCAGTCAAAAGAAAAAAGCACACTTAAAGCCAGCAGAAATAACATGAAGAGACTGCATTGAATACAATGATATACAATAACATTTAAGTAATCTCGGTATGCTAGAGTTGAACTAGCATGAACTTCCGTACCTTAACTTGTTGACCCACACAACAGGGTCACAGGGTTCAGAAATCTGTCTCCATTTGACAGCTAATGAGTAAATGTCATGCCACGACATCATAAAACGGACAGAGGATCTATCTTCTGTAAGGCCATAAGAAGTTGACATTTCAGAAGAATTGCTTGTACTACAACTTGCACCACCTCTATTCTGGCTGGGCATGTTAATTTTTCTCCGGGCTCTCTTGCCATTTTTTGTTGTGTTTTTGTTAGAATATTTCCATTCAGCTTGCAAAGAACGCCATGCTTTTGAAACCCTTTGTGCAATTTCAATAGCAGCTAATCCTGCCATGCGATGCTGAAATATAACATGCAATAAATCTATTTAGTATGTATAGAATATGATAGTAACAGAAGAAAAAAATCCACTGGAAATAGAAGATCATGGACATATAATTGTTTAACAGCAATGAGTTTCCATTTGAAATCCAATTTACAGTGAACTAGGTTAGTATGAATTGCAAGAACAGCCATAACATGAGAAATGTTTTAAGGTTGGTAAGAAATATAGAAGCCGTGGAAACAAGAAAAAATTCATTATATTTTCAAAATCAATTACCTGGCGCCTATTGGGTAAGAAGCCAGGACAGTCATATTGAATCTTTTTGCCTATATTATCAGCAGCAACTAAAAGGGCAGTTTTCTGCTTTTTAATTGTGAAATCTTGCTTTCTGAGTTTTCCCTTCTTCAGAGACTCACGCAGAGGAGGTTGTCTGTAGACCTTTTCACATACATTTTTGGGATGCAATCTTTTGCACCAGTACTCCTAAAAAACCCAATACAGGTAATTCATATCATATTTTTTTGATAAAAAGGCCACAGGTAGACAATGAAGTGTTTTAGTCAATGGATCTACTATGATGAAATATCTGGGTTCAAGGTACATCCTGAAGCATAAAATAGTAAACATCAGTAATCTATTTCTTCACATTTTCTCAAGAAAAATATTGGTCCCCCAGATTATCCAAACGCTTGTGAATATAATAAATAAACTTGATGTATGCATACACAATCCTGGATACTATAAATATGCTGGATGCATACAAATATGAATGTTGACAAAGATCATGGTTCAGTATTCAATATAAGGATATTATTATATATTTGATAGTGAAACATTCTATAATGTATTTAACAGTAGAATATTTTGGATATTCCATAATAGAACAGTTTAGGTATTATTTAGAAATATTATATTATATTATTATGGAATACTATACTATTGTAGATGGGCTAAACCTAATGAAAACATTCAGTACTAGTAATCTTTATGTTTGTGGAAATAAATAGTCAAACCATGTTAAACCATTATGGATATTCTCCTTTCTTTTTTTGTCTTTATTTTCACATAATATCAAAACTAATTTGACATAATATCAAAAGGCCAATTTCCCATTCTGAGAACCTATCCTCTTCAATAGCTCAATTCTTCAATCCTGAAGCCTGAATCCCTAATCTTTGTTTCTTCCTTTTCAGATCCTCAGTTCCTCCATTCACTGCCAATATCTTCTCTCTTTCGTTGAAGCACTTCTTCCATGGAATATTTTGTATATCCTGTTAGGGAACCTATACTTAAGCCTCTATTAGTATATACTAGAAAGGCTAAAAAGGGGTTAAGGAGAGAAGAGGGACCAAATAGCAACAAATAGGGGGCTAATTAGCAAATAAAGATAATTAAAGATATAAGGTCAGTAGGGGTGGAGGAAAGGGGATTTTTTTATCGTGCATTTGGCTTTTGAGAGCTGTTAGCTAGGACTGAGGCCTTGCAGCCGTCAGTTGGGGGGAGAACGCTTGAGTCTCCATTGTTATCTTTCCCTTTTTGTTACTGCTATTCAATATATTGTTGCTGTTTCTCTTCTCCTACTGTTCTGGTGTGCTGTTTATTGCTGTGTTGTATTGTTCTGCTGCTATGTTTCGTTGCTGTGTGGGTTGTTGAGAGCTGAGGTCCAACATTGGTCCGACCTGCCAGATCGTTGAGAGGTGGGTGTTGACACGCTTATGCCAAGAAAGAAGTCAGCTACGGAGAGAAGAGTGAGTGCATTGGAGGAGAGTCAGCGCCAAACTAACGAGCAGTTATTAGCCATTTCAGAAGCCTTAAAAAACCTGACCAAGGTAGTAGAGGACATACAAGATTGAGGAGGACATGCAAGGAGGAGGGACGAACGCCGAGAGGTGGAGGTTTCTGGCGAACCCGCACCAGACCTGTCATCGAAGACGGGGTTGTGCGACCAAGCCTCGGATCAGGAACCGAGTCACGTCTCAGAACCTCTGACTGTGACTAAGTCAGAGAAGCACCAGCCACCGACAATGTCATCAGAGCTGTCTGAGGCTGAACTAGACGTTTTTAGGCAACAAACTCGAAGGATAGAGTTCCCCACTTTCAATGGGTCCGACCCATATGGTTGGGTGACCCAGGCTAAGGTGTTTTTCTCTATTCAAGGAAGCCCGAAGCGTGTGAAGCTTGCATTACCTCACATAAGCATGGAAGGAGGCACAATCCACTAGTTCTCCCATCTTAAAGCTTCCACTCCGGGATTAACTTGAGAAAAATTAAAGGAAGAGTTGATATCTCGATACAGTGGCTGCAAACACATCAATCCATACGAACAACTCTCGGTACTACGACAAAATGGATCATTGGAAGAGTATATAACAGAGTTTGAGATGTTGGTTTCGCAAATTTCTCATATCACGAAGAAGCAGTACATGGGATATTTCATGGGGGGAATCAAAGACGAGATAACACAAAAGGTGAAGACACACCAACCCAGCAGCTACATGAGCCTTATTGAAGTCGCCAAAGATGTGGAAGAGGAGCTGTTGGGGGAAGGGGTGTTGAATTATTGAAAAATCTTCTCCAATACAACTAGTGACAAGAGATTCTCTAGGATGAGTAGAGTTATTAGCCCAACAGCTACTCAGCTTCCTTTTAGTGGCATTTGGGGTGACAACAAAGAGGGAAAACAGAACAAGAGTGGAGTGGCAAAATCGTATGGGCCCGTTAGAGCTGGGAACAGCAATGTGGGGAGTAGTGGTGAGGGTGGACATAAGGCAAGTAGTGGGAGTCACCCTAGGAGTACTATCAACTTGACTTACCAAGAGCTACAAGATAGAAGAGCAAAAAGGTTATGCTTCACATGTGGGGAATGCTTTACACCCCTCCACTCGGGAAGGCAACTTAGACTCGTGATTCTATAAGATGATGAGGAGCCCAATGGAGAGGAAGAATGGGTCATGTTAGAACAAGACAAGAAAAAAGAAGTTGAAGAAGTATCATGTAATGTTATTGAATTGTATGGAGTGATGGTAGCAAATACTAACAACCAAAATACTATGAGGGTGGAAGGGAGAATAGGGGGAGTATCTGTCCTTGTATTAATTGACAGTGGGGCCACTCATAATTTTGTTTCTACGGAAGTAGAAAGTTCTATGGGGTTGGAAGTAGACGAGAATGTAAATTATGGGATCACCCTTAGCAATGGGCGTAAAGCAACAGCCAAAGGGAAATGTAGAGGAATGAAGATACATATTGTGTCTAAGGAGTTCACAATAGATACATATAGGTTTGATCTTGGTGGAGTTGATGTAATATTGCGAGTTTCTTGGTTAAGATGTTAGGGGATGTTCGAGTTGGGAGAAAATGCGAATGGAGTTCAAGGTTGATGGAAAAGTGGTGGTTCTGCAAGGAATACCAAATGGGTTAGATATACATTCAGCTTTGAACCGAGTGTGTCACCCTCTTCTTTGCCAAATGGAGGGTTTATTATGGTTAATGGGGAGTCGTCTAGCACCAGTATTGGGAGATAGTGAGCTCACTTCGATCCAAAGAGAGGAGTTAGGGGAATTATTGGAATAACTTCAGGGGGTTTTTGTTGAACACAAGGGGTTGCCACCAGGCAGACCAACGAGAGGGTGTCCCCCCAATTAGTGTGCGCCCCTATAGATATGCTTACATACAAGAGGAAATTGAGCGACAAGTGCAAGAGAAGCTGACCCAAGGAATAACCAGGCCCAACTCTAGTCCCTACTCAAGCCCTGTAATATTGGTGAAAAAGAAAGATCAAAGTTGGAGATTTTGTGTAGACTACAAGCCGCTCAACAAGGTAACAGTCCCAGATAATACCCCACACAAGTCATTGATGAGTTACTTGATGAATTGTTTGGGCCATGTTACTTTTTCAAGATAGATCTCAAGTCCGAATACCATCAAATTAGGGTGAAAGAGAGTGATGTGCCAAAGACAACTTTTAGGACTCATGAAGGTCATTATGAATTTTTCGTAATACCATTTGGTCTCATGAATGCTTCAGCTACTTTTCAGAGTACCATGAACAATATTTTTAGGCTATTGTTATGAAAAGGGGTGTTGGTTTTCTTTGATGACATTCTAATATATAGTTCAAATTGGCAAGATCACTTATGTTTGGTGAAGAGAGTCTTGAATGTCTTACTTTCTAATCACTTGGTGGCTAATCAAAAGAAGTGTTCATTTGGGGTACAACAAACAACCCAAGGAGTTAAAGTGGATCCCGAAAAAATTAAGGGCATTGTGGAATGGCCTAAACCCAAATCAGTAAAAGGAGTTCGTGGATTTTTGGGCCTCACAAGGCACTACCGTAAGTACATTCAGAATTATGGACAATTAGCAAAGCCTTTAACAGAGTTAACAAAGAAGGATAGGTTTTCCTAGAATGAGCACACTCAGGCTGCTTTTGACAAGTTGAAGCTGATAATGATTACTGCCCAAGTCTTAGTGCTACTTGATTTTTCCAAAGAGTTTGTAGTAGGGTGTGATGCCTCAGAAAAAGGTACAGGGCCAGTGTTGATGCAAGGTGAGAGACCTATTGCTTTTCACAGTAGAGCTTTCTCAAAAACGGGATCATCAAAATTAGCTTATGAGAGAGAATTGATGGCATTAGTACTAGCAGTTCAGCATTGGAGGTCTTATTTATTGGGTCTTCATTTCACAGTTCGTACTAGTCATCAACCCTTATGACATCTACTACAACAGAGGACTACTACTCCAATGCAATAGAGCTGGATGGCCAAACTTCTCAGGTATAATTTTGAGGTGATAAATAAACCTGGGAATAATAATAGAGTAGCTGATGCTTTATCTAGGATGGAAGAAGAGGCAGAGTTGAAGATGATAGTTTCTTCTCCTTTATGGGTGGATAGTAAGAAATTAGCAGAAGAGGCCCAACAAGACCCTGAGCTGCAAAGAGTTGAAGATGACAGTTTCTTCTCCTTTATGGGTGGATAGTAAGAAATTAGCAGAAGAGGCCCAACAAGACCCTGAGCTGCAAATCATTATGCAGCAATTAGAGCATGATCCCTTATCTTGCCCAGGCTTCTCTCTGAAACACATCATTTTGTTATACAAGCAACGGTTGGTTCTGCCATCTACTTCCACATGGGTTCCTATTTTGTTGCATGAGTTTCATACTATTCATGTGGGTGGACACTCAAGTTTCCTACAAACATACAAACAACTAGCAGCCAATGTGTAATGGACAGGATGAAACGAGTTGTTCAGGAATTTGTGAAGGCCTGTGAGATTTGTCAAAAGCAGAAATATATGGCAATGTCTCCAATGGGATTGTTGCAACCACTTGAAGAACCTTAGCAGGTGTGGGAGGATATCTCTATGGATTTTATATGGGGCCTACCCAAATCACACAGTTATGAATTGATTTTGGTGGTGGTGGACCGATTGTCTAAGTACGGCCACTTTATTCCCTTAAGGCAGCCAACATCTGCAAAGAGAGTAGTTGAGGTATTCACCAACGAAATTATTAGGCTTCATGGTGTTCCTAAGTCTATTATTAATGACCGAGATTCCCGTTTCATGAGCAGTTTTTGGCGGGAACTTTTCAAGTTTCAAGGCACCATTCTTAAGGTGAGTTCAACCTACCATCCCCAGATGGATGAACAAACTGAAGTGGTGAACCGAATACTTGAGACTTACCTACGTTGTTTTGCTTCTGAGCAACCCAAAACATGGGTAACATGGGTGCATTGGGCTGAATATTGGAATAAAACCTCGTTTAAAACTTTTAAGGGTTGCTCTCCTTTTGAGACAGTTTATAGGAGCAAGCCTCCTTCCCTCCACCAGTACGTTTCACGGGAAATCTTAGTGGAAGCAGTGGCACAAAAATTGAGAAGTAGAACTCAAACAACTCAAATTCAACTTAAAAAGAGCTCAAGACCGTATGAGAAATCAGGCTGACAAACATAGGCGCCATAGGGAATTTAAGGAGGGTGATTGGGTATTATATCTGAAGTTGCGCCCTCATCGGCAAACCAAAGTGTCCACCCGCATCAATCCTAAGTTGGCATCCCAATAATATGGTCCTTTTCAAGGGTTGGAGCGCATAGGAGCAATTGCTTACAAGCTCCAATTGCCAGCCAATTCCTGAATACACCCAGTTTTTCAAATCTCTTCCTTGAAACCAGCCATTGGGGCCCCTCTTACAACCCCCACTCTCCCAGTTGAGTTAGAGCAAGCTGATGACTTGCCTTATGAGCCTGAATACATCCTGCAAACCCGGAATACTATAGAGGACAATGTGGCAAAGACACAATGGCTTATTAAATGGAAGAACTCCCCGGTGGAGGAGTCTACTCGGGAAGATGCTGAGTACATCTAGTTACAATTTCCACACTGCTGCCTTGAGGACAAGGTAGCCTAAGCCTCTATTAGTATATACTAGAAAGGCTAAAAAGGGGTCAATGAGAGAAGAGGGACCAAATAGCAATGAATAGGGGGCTAATTAGCAAATAAAGATAATTAAAGATATTAGGTCAGTGGGGGTGGGGGAAAGGGGATTTATTTATCATGTATTTGGTTTTTGAAAGCTGTTAGCTAGGACTGAGACCTTGTAGCTGTCAGTGCGGGGAGAACGCTTGAGTCTCCATTGTTATCTTTCCCTTTTTGTTACTGCTATTCAATATATTGATGCTGTTTCTCTTCTACCGTTCTGGTGTGCTCTTTATTGCTGTGTTGTATTGTTCTGCTGCTATATTTAGTTGCTGTGTTGGTTGTTAATTTGTCCTGCTTTGATATTATAAATAGATAGGTTAAACTTAATGACCATTCCAGCACCAAATTAAACTAATGAGTTCTTCTTCTTTCCCTTTCTTCTTTATATACTTTGACATAGTTTAAACCTATATAAACAGACACATACTAGCATGCGGAGGTGTACAAAGATAAGAGGAGATTAGGAAAAATATTTTAACTTTCTTTAAGGCTATATTCCAGCTCTTACAATTAATATAATTATTATATTTCCAAACAAGTGCTACCTAAAGGTAACTTAAAACAGAAAGCAAAAGGGAAGATTTATATGAGGTTTAAAAACAGTCGTAATTTGTATCCATTATTACCTTGAATAATGGATCTATATCACCATCAATGTCAAACCAGGAGAACTCATTGTTGATTTTTGAAGCTGTGTACAAAGCAAGCTCCTTCTGCAAGAAAGTCGCTGACTCAGAAATCCTGGAATTAAAGTCATCCCAATATACATCTTCACAGTTTAAAACATGATCCTTATCAAGCTGATTTGTTTCATGGAAACCACTTCATAAAGCATATCTAACATAATAATGTAAAATTCATCCGGAACAGAGGTGCATCCAGCGATCTACAAATATGAGAAACTCATTTTCTTTATTTACACCTTGCATCCTAATGAGGATAAAGAAACACCATTTGGCCTTGTGGCTCAATGGATGAGGATGTGAAAGACATCCTCCAGTCCATAGTCTAAATCCTAGTGAAGACCTTTCTGCTTTCCAAAAAACAGAAATAAATGATGTTAAAGAAAAAAAACAAGGCCCCTAACACTCAATTATTTCAACTATAAACCTGATAGAAGGCCAAGCATTGAAACACAAACTTCTCCACTGAGTCCAGTTCCAGATCCAGTGTAGCGTCATAATCCTTGACCTGTGACAAGTAAATCACAGTTAAGCATTAAGCACACTGATGTTGAAGAAGCAGAAAGGATGTAACTCATAGCAAAACCCAATGAACAAAAAGTCAAACCCCATATTCTAATGCTGCAAATAAAACAGAATTTTTATAGGGGAACATTTTTTCGAAGCAGCCATAATTTCTTATCGTCAAAATTTGACTTGAAATTATTTGCTTTTTGTTCCTTTCCTGCCAAGAGTCTTAAGCAACCAAACACAAATTACTCCACCTCTCTAACTAGATCTAAACCATGTCCTTGGATCATATAACATACCAAATTAGCGTGCATCAAATGAAAATATAAGCGGTTGAACTAAAATTTCAAATTATGATTCATCCAGAACACATGGATTTAAAGCACAAGGATGCCTACTATGCAATGAAAAAGGCCCAAAAGAGGAAGAAAAGAAAAGGTAAGAGAACTGCTTCATCACCGCCTCTCCATATTCTCCAATGGCATGGTAGCACGATCCTCGTAAATACAAGCACTCTATACTTGAGTTCTCAATGCTCAAGCCAACTGATAAATCCTTGATAGCCTTTCTGCAAGATTCAAAGTCAGCTTAGTCCATTCACTGGCAATAAGCTAATGCGGAGCCAAAAAATAGTTACCGACAGCCTCAGAGAATTAAACACTCAATATAGAAGCAATAGTTTGACAGAAAATACTTGTGTTCTCCCATCCCATGTAGCAGTAGCGCATGCAAATGATATGCTTTTGCAAACCTATGAAAATCAAAGACAACAATGAACTCCTGAATGAAAACGTACATAAGTAAATCTTGAGAATACACACGCACATAATGTCAGTAAGCTTCCAGGTGCCAACAGAAGTGTTGAAACAATCAGAATTAGGCACCAATAACCCTTGACCATTTGGGAACAAAGAAAATGACGTGGAAAGAGAAAAATTACCTTGTATCAATCTGGAGAATTTGTTGAATGCATTCAAAAGCTTTTAGAGGGTTAGCCAAATCATGGTATAACTGCCAAGTGTTAACAGAATCCACATTAGAGCAATGACTACTTAATAATCCTGCTTAACACACTAGTGACAAGTTACTGAATAGGCCTTAATGCCGCTCAACACATCAGTGAAATGCTATTGAATAGGCTCTATCTAGCATTTAAACTGTGAATTGGTTAAGTGCGTACACATCTGCCTCGGAGTTTATAAATATAATCTCAAGTTAGAAGTTTGTCCCTTATTAATGCATATGTACTCTTCAAGAAGGATTAATAAAAAGAACTTAATCTAAATCACAAATATTATTACTTAATAAGGATGTCATGACAATATTTTTGCAACAAGAATTGGCCATGACAACAAATATCATTTCAACCACAAATTTGATAGTAAAGGGTATAGTTGTTCAAGGATGTAAAGTGAATATAGCCTAGAAGCATAAAATAAAGTCCCTAAACAACGATATAATGAGACCTAAACCTTATAGAGAACTTGTCAACTAAATGAATGCATAGAAGAGGAAACAAATAGAATTTGAAAATCAAGAACATAACTGGAGTTAGACAAAGGTAAAAACAAGCCCTCAAAAACACAGTATTATATAAGGAAAGAGGAATTATTACATGATGGCCTTAAAATGAAGCATTGTACTTGTTATAAATCGATATAACACCTGATTTCCTCAACTTAGTTTTCATTTTTAAATGATATTTATTGATCTGTTATCAAATTTGTTTGTGAGCTACGTAGACTTGCAAGATCTGGTGCTTCTAATAACTGAAACTTTGCTCTCTGCCAGTGTATTTCCCTTAGAAACATATTTCTTGTTCGTTTTGCTCCTTTATGACATAACTAATAGCACCAGCTAAAAATCAATCTTTTGTGACTGAAGTAGGACCTTCAATCTTTGAACTAAAAAAGATATTCTAGCAAATATTTGTGGTTGCAGTTGAACATAGATTGTGAGAATCTTTTTTATAGATACTGTATTAGATAAATATCAAATACAGGAGATAAATATCAGATATAGGATATATATTAGGATCCCTAAAAATAAGGGATCCTCAGATAGGGTTAGATTCCTAGTTCAGTGGGATTAGGAGATTTGTTTCCTAATCTATGTTGTACTCTTTATGTATATATATCATATTAAGTTTCAATCAAAAGGGTACCTTGAAACCCCAAATTTTGATATGGTATCAGAGCTTTAGGCTCGAATTTTCTTGGAAAATAAAGAGAGGATTGAGCCTTCATTACTGTTATCTTTGCTTCTTTCTTCGAAATCCTTTTTTCCTTTCTTCCTAAATCAGCCTTCATCGTTGATTAGAGCCTTTATTGTTATCCTATTCATCTCTATCCGAAATCCTTGTTCCCTTTGTTCCAACCCTCATCGCTGATTAGTTTCAATAGAAACAATGACAGAAACCAAGGAGAGTGGTTCAATAATTGTGGCTTTCATCAAATGAAGTAACCAAGACTCAATCTTCGGTAGAGTTACAGATCATTCAATCTGCCTACAAATTGGATGGAAAAAATTATCTTAAGTGGTCCCAACTTGTTCGAACAATTTTGAAAGGCAAGGGAAAAATTAGTCACTTGTTAGGAACTGGACCAAGGCCAGAAGATCCAGGTTTTGAAGCATGGGATGAGGAGGACTCATTGATCATGGCGTGGCTTTGGAACTCAATGATGCCTGAAATAAGTGATACAGTGATGTTCATGGCTACAGCCAAAGATATTTGGGATGCAATTCAGCAAACATACTCAAAAGCTAAGGATGCAGCTCAAGTGTACGAAGTGAGAGTCAAGATTGTTGCCTCTAAACAAGAGAACAAATCTGTGACTAAATATGTCAATCAGCTAAAGTCATTATGGCAAGAACTTGATCATTATCGAGTGATTCAGACCAAGGGTCCAGATGATGCTGCTATACCAAAGGAGTTCATTGAACAAGATAGAGTTTATGACTTTCTGGTTGGATTAAATTCTAAGGTTGATCAAATAAGGATCCAAATACTCGAAAAGCAGAAAGTTTCATGTTGTAATGAGGTAGTGGCTATTATTCGGAGTGAAGAGAGTAGGAGGAATTTAATGCTTAATTCTCAACCTTCGGATGGTTCAACTATGGTGGCTAGGAGTGAAAA
>JANSVA010000218.1:4440132-4452602 GCA_025504915.1 Erythroxylum reticulatum | reverse complement strand
TGAATAATGTGATGTAATTTTTATTTTATGATTTTATGGAAACTTTTTCTTATGAAGTTTGGCAATTGTTTTATTGTGAAGTCAAAATCTAATAATTGCATCCTAACTGTCAAAAGCTTCTAGATTTTGGTAGATTTCTATTCTAATGCTTCTTCGTCTTTTCAAGTTTGATATTACAAATTTGTCATCTTTTGTTCTCTAGTGATAATTTCTTTTTATTTTGATTTGTAAGGTAATAATAAGTTCCTTATTTATAATGTGAATAATGTGATGTAATTTTTATTTTATGATTTTATGGAAACTTTTTCTTATGAAGTTTGGCAATTGTTTTATTGTAAAGTCAAAATCTAATAATTGCATCCTAACTGTTTGATAAATGACAGATCAAGAGTACCATGAACATGGGGTTTGAGTTACTTGTGCATTTTTATGATTTCACTTCGTGTGAAGCTATCCTTGTCCGCTTGTTGAGACTTTTAAGCCATTGTTGTTTGGTAGTTAGTGTGAATTCAAGGTGTGATAATTACATCCTACATTTTTTGATAAAATGATGGAACGAGAGAATTAAGAACCTGGGGTTTGAATAACTTGTGCATTTTTAAGATTTTGGTTAGTGTTAACTTGTTCTTATCAGCTTGTTGAGACTTTTCAACCATTGTAATGGGCGAGCTTTAGAGGGAGCATAAGTGTAATTTCCAAGGGTGAAAAATAGATGGCATTGAGGTGTTTCTTTGGATTTTCTAATAGTGAGTTGATGACGTCAGAAGCTAAGCCTTGCTCCAGACTGATGAGGCAAACAATAGGAATTTTTAGTGTTGGAGGAGCTTTAAGGTTTTGGGTTCTTTGTAGATTGCATTATGGTGTGTTCGCATCCTTTTGCCTTAAAATGTGTACTTTTACTTGTTTATGTTGGTGTTTTGTTTCCAAATTAGCTTAAGAGTCTTTGCACAATCAAAGGTAGTTTGCTTGTGGAGCTAAACTAATTTGATAATCATAATCTCTATGATCAAGAGCATTTGGGTATTTAACAACTTCTTGAACAATCAAAGGTAGTTTGTTGGATGAGCTAAACTAATGTGATAATCGTATTCTCCACGATTATAAGCATTTAGGTATCTATCAACTCCCGTACAGAACTAAAAATTATTACCTTTAACTTGATCTTGAGGATATGTTGAGCATACGCAGGCAGTACCATGAAATGTTTAAGCCTTTTTTATACCTAATTTTTCATGGCTTCCTGCATATGATCCAATTATCAGGTTTCTACCTTTTGATATACGTGATCAAAATTTGTTTTCTTTTGGCTAGATCGATTACTAGCTCGTTCCTACACATATTTTAAGTTGCTTTCTTAACACAGGTCCTCAAATTACAATTCCTCGGAGTCTTCGATGGGTTAGATACGAACGTGTTTCTATAAGTTCAACCATTGCTCTGCTAGTTCGCCTATTTAGTCCTAAATGCAAGCCGCATAATATAGCTACTTATGAAAATAAAAAGTAGTAGTAGCAAAGCTTAGTTTTTCATGAAGAATGAATTGACATGTTTATGACCAACATATGTTTCTGAAATCTTGTTTAACCTACTTCTTACTCCCCGTGGATATGTAAACTTGTACTTGAGAAAGAATTTGGCAAGTCCTTGTGTAGCTTTGAAATGGTTGATTCATTGGCGGGTTAGAAGGTGACTAGATATGTTAACATTGTTAATATAACTTGATGCAGTGGAATTGGTTGCACATTTGTTAGGATAACTATACAAATGTGATAGGATTGAATTATCTTATATTTTCTTATGTATTTCTATGTGATTTTAATCCCATTCTTAAGATAAAATGCTTAATTTGTGTTTAATTTGTGTTGACTACTAGGTTAGATATGTTGATATGTATTTGAGACCAAAAAGACAAGATATTTTAAAGCAAATTGGAACACAAGTGTTTAACAAGGGACAATGTTTAACAAACAAGGTGCAGCAAATAATAACCAAAAAAAAGAAAATGACAGCGCATAGCAAGGAGGAGCTGTTAAACACAACGTCCTAGGCAGCTAAAAAAGAGGGTTTTAAAAGCTACAGAAATATCACACAGTGGAGGAATTTTTATCCAAATGGTAGTACGTGAAGGGAAGTTGTTGTGAGTTTTATTCAAAACACAGTGGAGAGGGGAGCAGGCATAAGAAGAGGCGTGAGCAGTGAGGATTTAAGGGAGTTGCAAACTTAAATTGTCTAATCAATCAATAGTAGAGGAGTGTAGCAGCGTGGAGATGGAGGTGTGAACCTGCGCTTGTGCCTGCGGCTTGGAGCTGCTGTGGCTTTGTTGGGCGGCTCATTAGCTAGAGAAGGTGCTGCGACTTGTGGCTGGAGCACGCTATAGGGACGAAATGCAGACGAGGAGAGTTAGTGCTACATGGACTGGAACTTTTAATTTGTCCCATCAGCTACAGTGGAAGGGAAGGGAGCTGGCAGTGCTTGAAGAGAGGCACAGTGAGAGGCGTGAGAAGTTGCGATAGTGAACAAAAATTAAGGGATTTTCGGCTAGGGATCAGAATAGGTGCTTAAGCATTTTTTCAGGAAAGACCTATGAAGGACTAGGCATCCCAACGCCGGTTTGGAGGTAACATCGACGCTGACGGCTCGAGTTAAGTAATTTTTTTATTATTTTGTTGTTTCTTTCTCTCATTAGGAATTGATTGTAATATCCTATTTTAATTGAATTGGGTATTGTGTATGGATAATCAGATTTTCGTTATTATTTGGTTATTTGTGTATGAACCCATTGGGTATTGTGAATTGATGCTTTTAATGCATTCATTAAATCGTTAATTGCAAACCCATTGTTAGAATTTCGATATAATCCGTAATTGTTATGTTGAAATTCATGCGTAGCGACTAATGATTTGTAATCATTGGGATGACAAGACCTTGGTTAAATGACGTATCATATATGGTTGTTGCCTTGATTAATCAGTTTTCCTAATTCTTAATACTACTGCCTAATTAAATCTAGAGATCGTATCTTAGGTTGTTTGATGGTTAGGTTTAATTAACGATTGTATCTTGATTAAACAAAACCTAAGGGAAAACTCGGGTAATTATTAAACCACGATTAATAGTTGCTAGGAGAGGTTAAAGAACAACAAATTAATGAAATATGCTTAATTAGGGTGTAGGCCGATATTGAACTAAAGAACCGGGTCCCTACTGAATTCCCCATTTTTATCATTTTTTACATGTTTTCTTTAATTTGTTTTTATTAGTTAGTTTCATTTTATTTTCTCCTTTGAAAAATCCAAAACTTCCCGTTAAGTGTAAGAATCGGTTAATTTCATTTCATAAACTTTACATACACTCTCTGTGGGATCGACCTAGACTCGCCACTACTATAGTAATAGTCTAGTTATTTTATTTTGACTAGCGTAACGACGCGCGATCAAAATGTAATATCCATTTCAAATAGGTGATCATGGTACCTTTTTTTCCAAATATGGGTAGAATTCGAATGGGATATATTTTAAGTGTGAATTGAGTAAATGGTCGGATACTTAATAGTTTACAAATCACACTCTAAATAAATTATTAGATGAGCAACAAGTTAAAATTAGAGTGACAAACTTGATCCAATTTAGTAATGACAATGAGTTTGAATTATAGCTCTGTTACCGATTTCATAGTTCAAGATTAGTTAGAAGCTATGTTGGATTTGGGTTAGGATTGAAATGACATTGTTTTGTTGTAAATAACCAAAACTATAACAATTAATTTTATTAACATTTGTTTCTAATTAAACTTTAAATTAAGGAAAGTCTCTTTTAATTATATTTTTAATTATTTAATTATATTTTATTTTTAATTAACTTATAATTAAATTTTTTAAACCTTAAAATTTTCAATTTTCTAATTAAACTTTTAGTGTAAATTTTGAAACAATGTTTAGAGCGCAAAAGAAAGGGTACACGTTGCTCTTGTCAATGGCATGCACATTTGCACGAGACCTTTTAGACATCTAAATCCAACACAGAGGAACAGGTCACATGCTCTAGATACTATTCTCTTCTCGCCTCCAAAGATCACGATTATCTTCTATCTTCTCATAGAGCTCAGGTCCCTTTTTCTCTGTCTATCTCCATATACCTTTGAGCTCTCTTCATCTTCTTTTTCTTAGTATGAAATGCTTCAAAGCTGAGATGACAAGTTCTTTTTAATTTGTTTTCTCTTTATTTTCTTGAGATTTCTTCGTAAACTCCAAAACAGCAAAGTTCTTCTACTTAGAGAGAGAGAGAGAGAGAGATCAAGAGCTTCTAGATTTTAATAGATTTCTTTGCAAACTTCATAACTGCAAAGTTCTTCTAGTTAGAGAGAGAGAGAGATCAAGAGCTTCTATATTTTGGTAGATTTGTTTGTAAACTTCATAACTGCAAAGTTCTTCTGCTTAAAGAGAGGGTGAGAGAGAGATCAAAAGCTTTTAGATTATGTAGATTTCTACTTTGATGCTTCTTCATATTTTCAGGTTTGATATTACATTTTTATCAACTTTTTTCTCTAGTGATATCTATTTTTATTTTTATTTATAAGGTAATAACAATTTCCGTATTTATAACGTGAATAATATGATGTAATTTTTATTTTTTGATTTTATGGAAACTTTTTCTTATGAAGTTTGGCAATTATTTTATTATCAAATCTAATAATTACATCCTAACTGTTTGATAAAATGACAGAACGAGAGTACCAAGAACATGTCGTTTGTGTTACTTGTGCACTTTTATGATTTCACTTCGTGTTAAGCTGTCCTTGTCAGCTTGTTAAGACTTTTAAGCCATTGTTGTTTGGTGGTTAGTATGAAGTTAAGGTGTGGTAATTGCATCCTAACTTTTTGATATAATGATGGAACGAGAGAGTTAAGAACCTGGGGATTGAGTTACTTGTGCATTTTTATGATTTTGGTTTATGTTAACTTGTTCTTGTCAGCTTGTTGAGACTTTTCAACCATTGCAACAGGTGGGCTTTAGAGGACGTAAGTGTAATTTCCAAGGATGAAAAACATATGGCATTGAGGCGTTTCTTTAGATTCTCTAATGGTGAGTTGATGAGGTCGGAAGCTAAGCCTTACTCCAGAATGATGAGGCAAACAACATGAATTTTTAGTGTTGGAGAAGTTTTAGAGTTTTGGGTTCTTTGTAGATTGCATTATGGTATGTTCGCATCCTTCTGTCTTAAAATGTGTATTTTTACTTGTTTATATTGGTATTTTGTTTCCAGATTAGCTCGAGAGTCTTTACATAATCAAAGGTAGCTTGTTTGTGGAGCTAAACTAATTTGATAATCATAATCTCTATGATCAAGAGCATTTGGGTATCTAACAACTTCTTAAACAATCAAAGATAGTTTATTGGATGAGCTAAACTAATGTGATAATCATAATCTCTATGATCATGAGCATTTGGATATCTATCAATTCCTATACATAACTAAAAAAACCTTATCTTAAACTTGATCCTGAGGATATATTGAGCATATGCAGGCAGTACCGTGAAATGTTTAAGCTTTTTTTAACCTAATTTTCATGGCTTCTCTTTCCTGCATATGATCCAATTATCTGGTTTTCTACCTTTAGATATACATGATCAAATTTTGTTTTCTCTTGGGTAGATTGATTACTAGCTTATTCCTACACGTCTTTTAAGTTGCTTTCTTAATGCAGGTCCTCGAATTACGATTCCTCAGAGTCTTCGGTGGGCTGGATGCAGGGCTATTTCTGTAAGTTCAACCACTGCTCTACTAGTTCACCTATTTAGTCTTGAATGTGAGCTGCAGAATATAACTGCTTATGATAATAAAAAGTAGTAGTAACAAAGCTTAGTTTTCATGAAGATTGAATTGAGATGTTTGTGACCAACATATGTTTCTAAAATCTTGTTTAACCTACTTCTTACTCCCTATGGATATGTTTCTTGAGATGTTCAATCAGAGCATTCTTACAATCTGGATGTGTGAACTTGTACTTGAGAAAGAATTTGTCAAGTCTTTGTGTAGCTTTGAAGTGGCCGATTCATTGGCGGGTTAGAAGGTGACTAGATATGTTAACATTATCAATATAACTTGATGTATTGGAATTGGTTGCACATTTTTTAGGATAATCCATACAAATGTAATGTCCACTTCAAGCAGGTGATCATGGCGTGGCTTTAGAACTCAATGATGCCTGAAATAAGTGATACGGTGATGTTCATAGCTATAGCCAAAGATATTTGGGATGAAATTCATTAGACATACTAAAAAACTAGGGATGTATCTCAAGTATATAAAGTAAAAGTCAAAATTGTTGCCTCTAAACAACAGAACAAATATGTGATGGAATATGCCAATCAGTTGAAGTCATTATGATAGGAACTTGATCATTATCGAGTGATTCAGACCAAGTGTCCAGATGATGTTGCTATACTAAAGGAGTTCATTGAATAAGCTAAAGTTTATGACTTCTTGCTTGGAATAAATTCCGAGTTTGATCAAATAAGGATCCAAATACTTGGAATGCAGAAAGTTCCATGCTTTAATGAGGTAGTGGCTATTATTCTTAGTGAAGAAAGTGGGAGGAATTTAATGCTTAATTCTCAAGTTTCTAATGGTTCAACTATAGTAGCTAAGAGTGAAAAGCCGACTACGAAAGATTTGATGTAGAAACCAAAAAAGGGAGTCAATCCAAGTCACAAAACCATGATGACCTATGGTGTAGCTATTGCAAAAATCCACGTCATACGAGGGAGAAGTGTTGGAAGCTGCATGGAAAGCCTCCTAGCTGTGAATAGGGACAGAAAGGATATCAACCTAGGGGTATGTGTTTGGAGGGCTTTGTGCTTGATGAGACTGGTATTTCTAGTGTACTTCTGGGTGTAGGTGATTTGGAAATGTTAGATATGGGGATTCAGATACATTGTTATGTAATGAAGAAAGGTTTTGAACAAGATAAATGTGTGGTTAGTGCACTTATTGATATGTATGGAAGGTGTAGAAGTACAATGGAGATGTCAAAAATGTTTGATGAAGTGGATGAGAAAGATATAGGTTCTTGTAATGCTTTAGTTATGGGACTTTCACGAAATGGTTACATAGACAATGCGTTATTGTTCGACAAATTCAAGAGGCAATGGATGGATTTGAATGTTGTTTCTTGGACATCGACTATTGCCAGTTGCTCACAGAATGGGAAGGATATTAAGGCTTTAGAGCCTTTCAGGGAGATGCAGGTTGAGGGAGTTAAACCAAAACTCTAGAACTATCCCGTCTTTGCTTCCGGCTTGTGGAAATATCACAGCATTGATGCACCAGAAAGTTGCATATTATTTTTCTCTTAAAAGAGGGATATCTTATAATGTTCATGTAGGAAGTGCATTAATTGACATGTATGCTAAGTGTGGAAGGACACATCTCCCCAGGCTTTGTTTTGAAATGATACCCACCAAAAGCTTGTTTTGTTGGAATGCATTACTAAATGGATACGCAATGCATGGTAAAACAAATGAAGTTATATCCCTTTTTGAGTTGATGAAAGGGAGAGGGCAAAAGCCTGATTCTATTAACTTCACTTGCCTGTTATCTGCTTGCGTTCAAGGTAGCCGAACTAGGGACGGGTGGTATCATTTTCATAGTATGTCTAGAGATCATGGAATTAAAGCTAAAATGGAGCATTATGCTTGTATGGTTACCTTTTTGGGTCATGCTGGGAGGCTAGATGAAGAATTTAATATGATCAAGAAAATGCCTTTTCAGCCTGATGCTTGTGTTTGGAGTGCTTTGCTTAGCTCATGTAGAATTCACAACAATGTCATACTAGGTGAGATTGCTGCAAATAAACTTTTTGAACTAGAACCAAAATATACTGGGAATTTCATTCTCTTGTCAAATATTTACGCTTCAAAGTCGACGTGGGTTCAAGTAGATTCAATGAGAGAGATGATGAAGAGCAGAGGTTTAAGCAAGAGCCTAGGTCGCAACTGGATTGAGATTAAAAATAGAGTACATATACTTATGGCTAGAGATAAATCACAACCACAAATGAGTCAAATTATTGTTAAGTTGATTGAGTTAATCATGGAAATGAAAAGATCAGGTTACATTCCATACACAGATTATGTGCTGCAAGATGTGGATGAACAGGACACGGAACAGATCTTGTGTGGTCACAGTGAGAAGTTAGCAGTAGTTTTTGGAATCCTCAACACTAGTCTAGGATCTTCTCTTAGAGTGATTAAAAACCTCAGAATCTGTAGAGATTGTCATTCTGTCATAAAATTCATATCCAGATATGAACAAAGAGAAATCTTTGTGAGGGACACAAATAGATTTTATCATTTTGTCAATGGAGTTTGTTCTTGTGGTGATTATTGGTGATAGGACATAAGATATATCTGACTTGTTTATGGAATTGAACAAATTTGGTCGCTACAGTTGGATCAAGAGCTGCAGGAAGTAGTAAACTAACAAGATTCAGGTATACTGTATTGACTTTTAGGAAAGGAAGAGTAAAGGTGGCAAAAGAGTCCGATAAAGTTTGACTTAACTAGATTTCGAGTTCGGAGTCACCTCGAATCCAAAATTTTTACCCTAAAACTTAAAATCCAATTAAGTTCGAGTTTTTTAATCCAACCTAGAGTTCGAGACTGAATTCAGTTTGGCTTTGGGTTGGGATTACCCTTCCTTAGTGTATAGTTACTTATCTGGAAAAAGTTAGGAAATAATTATTTTAGTGATTTTCATAACCATTGATGTTGATTATATCACCTCTTCTATGCCCAAGCTATCTCAGCCATTCGTTACAATAAATTAAATTGTGTTAACCATTCTTAATTATTTATTTTCCACTTTTTGATACCTTACAACCATTCCTACTTTGAACTGTGATTTACAATATCCTTAAAGTCCATGAAACATTAGTTTTTCCATTGGACCCTACAATATCTGGGTTTTGCCACATGGTCAAGTGAAAAGTTAACATGTAATACTCTTAATTAGAGATTAGAGAGGTGTTTGACAAACAACTTATCAGCTGATTTTTGGCTTATTGAATAAAAGTTAGCTTTTTGACCATCTTAAAATACTATTGATGTGTATAGTGAATGACTTATGGTTAGCTTATTTAACTCTAATGAGCTAATTTTTAAAAGCTCCATAAAATGAGTTTTTGGCGTTAGTTGTTTGCCTAATGACAACATTAGCCTCAACTGTACTCTCTACTTTTGCCCTATATGTTTGCAAAGTTGACTTTTTTTATCATACTAGAATTTGAAAGAATATAATAAAAGGGTTAATTAAACTTTTTAATTTTATGATATTAGTTTACATTTAAAAATAACATTATATTAAGTTTTTGAACATAGAGAGTCACGTCAAATTAATATTTTTAGTACATAACTACTATATATCGTATCTGTGTCATACTATAATTATAGATATTTTAATTTATTAAATAATAAAATTCATGCAAATTATATGAAATATGCTAATGTGATGTAACTCACTACATCATTCTTATTAATAGAGAATTTAAAATTGGACTATTATTATTATTACTATGTTTTTATTAAAGTTATAAACTTAATTATTGTAAAATTAAATGTTTAAAATCTAAATTTTTATAAGAATATTCAACAAAATACTATGCCCTTATAATTTTTTTAAAATCATACCCTCATAAGTCAACAACCAATATAAACAACTAATTTTAACAATCATCTTTAATAAATAGCTCATGTTATCCACTGATCAAATCAGCTGATATAGGTCTCACTTGGTTATTTACCAGTTAACTATTTTTTTAGCTGTTTTGTTGTTTTCAACTGTTTGACCCATCAAACAGCTACTAAAGGTGTTTAGAGAGTAGCAGATTTATTGGTTGATTTAAAACAAACAACTAAAAAAGAAAACGCTCCTATAAGGATTGTTTTCTAATAGCCAAAATTTTAAATATCAAAAGCTAATTGTGCCCTTTAAATTCTATTACTAAGTTGCGCAGGACAGCCTAGTTAAGGTTCCTAAATACCTACGTTTTTAGGAAAGATGTTTGTTTTTATAATTGTTTTATGCAGTTATAGGTTTGAAATAAAATATTGACCTTAAATGAAAATGAAAATAGAGTGAGTTGCATAAATTTCTCATAGATGATGAAACAATACCGGTGAATGTAACTTCTCTAAAATCCAAATTCTTATAAGAATATTCAACAAAATATTAAGATAATTTTTTTTAAAGTCATGTCATCTTAAGTCATTTTACACATAAACAATTAATATTAAACAAGTAATATTACCAAACATATCTAACAAATAGTTAATGCAATCAACTGATATAATCAGCTATTAACTAATGATTAATGTAATCAGTTAATTGTCAAATAGGGTCATAATCAGCTATCAGCTATATCAGCTAATTGTTGATAGAATCAGCTAACAGCTAATACAATCGGTTGTTTGTCAAATATGGCCAAAGTCATGACAATGTTATTGTTAATGGTAGAATAGGAAGACATATTTAGTGATTAAGACATATTTAAAATATATATCTTATCATCTTAGTGATAAGGTACGAGAAAATTGTATTTAAAGTATAAATAAAGAGATAATTAACAATAATATGATCTTACTAAAATTTACCAAATTTTGAATTCATAATTAAAAAATGTGAAGAATTAAGATATTCACATAAAAGGTCCTTTTTTCAATTTGTGTAGTTTTAATTAATTTAAAATTTTGCACTACTTATTTTTAGTTATTTTATTTATTTTTTTCAAACTACTATTTTCCTTATTTATTTACTTTATCTCTATTTCCTATTTTTATTTTGACTTTATTTTAGTTTTTAATTTATACATATATTTATTATTATTTTCTTTTAATCATTTTATAATCTCAAGATATTTTTAAGAAAAAGTAAAAAAATGACGTTATTTTTAAAGAAATAGTCAAGTCACGGGCCGAGTTGGGTCGACCCGACCCGATTTTGGCCCGATCGGCCCGTGGCCTACCAATGACCTATTCAAATTGGGTCAAAATCGGGTTGGGCCGATTTTGCCTTCTCTAATTTTGATTTATCAAAACTGATTAATTTATAAAAATTAGTTTATTAATTAATAAACTGATAAAATTTTTAAAAATTTTATAAAAATTAAAAAATTAACTAATCCAAGATTCTAAATTAACAATCTACTTTTTAAAACACTATTAGTTTGATATAATCTCAGATCCCATATTTCATAATTTCTACTTGTTTTTTTAACAACCTCCTTTAAAAAAGATGAGTTCAAATTTTTTTTTGGTTTTATTTATTAGATGGATAAATGCTCACATAATCTATAAGAAGACATGTGCACTTTGATTGTAGAGTTATTGTGGGACATTATGTCTAGTTTTGAATAATTAATGAGGTTATTGCAATTGAACCGAACTTTCACGCGACACTTGTCTTAGTGCCTACTTGTTTCAGATTTTAGAGAGTGGAAAAATACTTTACCATCGCAAAAACAAGTGGTCGATCGTAAAATTTTAATTTTTTTAATAAAAATAATTTTTAAAAATTAAAATATAATATTTTAAAAATTTTAAATTTGAAACTTAAAAAAAAAAAGTCCATTTTAACTTTTTCGTCTAAACTTTGCGTTTATTTTTACGTCGTTTACATTTATAACAGTCCCCAAAACATGTCTCGGTCTCCCTGACGTTTGGGAAGCCAAACCAAAATTCATGTCTTCTCTCTGCTTGTGCTCTGCGATCTGGTCCAGTCTTTCCTTCGTTGCTCTTCTTTATGGCTCACCATAACCTCTTGCGAGATCCAGAGGTAAGTTTTCTCTCCATCGTTGCTTCCTTTTCTTTTGATTCGTGGGTTACCATTTCGTCTGTTTGCTTGGGGGGAAATCGACCAAACATGGGTTACTCTATCTCACTGTAGGAAGAACAAAGCATGAAGTAGATAGAATAGAATAGGATTCGTGGGTTACTCTGTCTATCTCTCTTCCTACTCTGTGCCTTCTGATTGAAAGGGAGATGTAGTTGTTGAGAATCTTGAATTTGGATACCGTTTTCTGTTGTATTTTTGTTGTGTGTAATCTTTAATTTGAATAGTTGTGATTTCTTGTTGCTGTAGGAGTAATAGATTGCGGGAAGGCTTTACTTTTGCTAATTTTTTTGGATGGTTTATGACAAATGAGCAGTGTGTGCATCGTGCCTTGTGTTGGTCCTTTTTCTTTTTCTATACATTTCTTTCTTCTCCCTTCTCCCTTCTCCCTTATCCTACGTATTAGCATCAGTGGGAATGTATACTTGGAGGAAAAGAATTCCTTGGGATCAGAAAGAATGTTGTTAACTTTATTTGGTTAAGGCATAGTTTGGTAGTGAGGAAGACTGTACAAAACTAATAACTGTACGAAGTAAGAAACAGAGTTACTGAATAATACTCTCTTATTCAGCTTGTATCACACG
>JANSVA010000218.1:4396932-4408514 GCA_025504915.1 Erythroxylum reticulatum | reverse complement strand
TCGGTGGACGCATATACTCGTGTGCCAGACATGTCTCTAGCGCGTCTACGCTGATGCGTGTTTGACACGCTCTTTTGTGCCAACACGCGTGCTGACGCATCGGCTGACGTCCATTGTATAGATTTGCTATAGTAATTAAAAAAAAATTTCAGGTTTCCAATAAGGGTGCCCTGGGGTGTTTTTGGTCAATTTCAGAGTTTGGAAAATTTAGAAAGTAAAATTTTCCATTTTTCTGGATTTATTACATTAGTAATAAATTAAAGTTTAACTCCAAAAAAGGAATTAAGGTATTCTGAATCCAATTTCAAATCAATTTTCATGCTTTGAGCATCACCTAAGGGAGATACTTCAAGTTTTCGTCTCTCGGGTCTCATGTTTAGTGTTTGGGATTATATGATAATTACTCAAAAAAGGAATTGAGACATTCTGAAGTCATTTTTTAGTGAATTTTTTTGTAACAAACTTGCCATACGAGAGATAGATGAGGATCTTATATCTCGGGTAATCGGTTTAGTGTCCGATGATGCACGATAGTCGCTCTATTGAGTTTTTTCTTTATGAGAGTCTTAAATGAAGTTTTTAGAGAATGTCTTAAGCACGAGTGTGTGATAATGAGATTATGCATTTGGGTTTTTGCGTTCTGGTTTTTGCATTTATTAATATTACATTGTCACATACCATATGCCCATAAAGAATGTTAGGATGACATAACGATGTATCCCTTGTGTTTGTGGACTTTTTGAGTGCTGATGAGGATGTAGTCACCAACGTGGCCTTTCAAGTAAGTATTTTGAATTGTTTTGCTTGCATGTTGGGGGATGTCCCTGATTTTATGTGTGGTTATTCTGCCCAAAGGTGTTAGCTTTACATAACATTTTGAGATGTGCATAAAGGCATTAGATGGAGGAAAGTTGTTGCTCAAGTGACCTATTCTCCCAAAGGTGGTATTGTCATAAGAGTTGATGGTTTGTACTATGATCGCTTTTATGTGGAGGTCTAATTGCATATACTATGTATTCAAGCCAAAGGTGTTTCATAATATGTGTGATCAGATTTTCAGTAAAGATACTATTTAATGGCTTTGAGTATGGTTGTTTTCCTACATTTTTGCTGATATAATCAAAGTTACTATACAGTTACCTTTTCGGTCAACAATATCAGTGTCATCATTGAGACCCTGATCGGTTTCAATATAAAGAAGTGGATACAGGATGTATTGAATACTACGGAGATAGCTAAGGTTGATATGGCTATACGGACGAATAGGCCATCTTCACCTACATCCGTGAGCTTGAGAGCTCATAAAGCAGCCTATAAAGCC
This sequence comes from Erythroxylum reticulatum, assembly GCA_025504915.1. Taxonomy (NCBI): domain Eukaryota; kingdom Viridiplantae; phylum Streptophyta; class Magnoliopsida; order Malpighiales; family Erythroxylaceae; genus Erythroxylum; species Erythroxylum reticulatum. The sequence goes on along the minus strand of JANSVA010000218.1, from coordinate 4,407,193 downwards.
TGGGATCAGTCTAACAGATTATATCTTATGATCATTAAGAGATCCATACCTGACCATCTGCTTAGTGATTTCCAGACACAAACATAGTGAAGGAGTTTCTTGGTAATGTCTCCCAGAGGTACACAGTCTCACCTAATGTTGAGATAAGTGCCTTGATGAAAAAATTATTCTCCATGAGGTATAAGGGAGAAGGGGAGTAATGGAGTACATATCAATAATGATATATCTCCACAATAGACTGAAGATGTTAAATATTCCTTTTCCTGATGGCTTCATAGTTCACCAGACTCTGAATACACTCCCTCCAGAGTTCAGTAATCTGGTGATGACATATTATTCACAGGTTGAGGAATGAGACCTTAATTCTTTGATTGCTCATTGCATTGCTGAGGAGGAGAAACTCAAGCTTGCTACTCCTACAACCCTCTAAGCAACTAAAAGAAAGGCAAAGATGAAGTCTGCTAAGATTAAAGGTAGAAAGTTTAAATCTTCTCCACGTGCTGATGCTAGTCAATCTAGCGCTGGTAAAGGTTCACATGACATAAAGAAGCCAGCAGTATAAGGTCTAAAAGGAAAATTTGAGACCATCAGGTAACTCCTTGGCTTATCAATTTATGAATCTAATTTGCGATAGTCACATTAAGTATTTGGTGTTCACATCTTGGATAGAGCCAAATATAGGGCAGGAAGAAATGATGGTTAAAAGCAATGAAGAAGCATATGTAATATCTATAGGGAATGTATGTACTGAACCTTATTATAAAGTTCATTTTGGGTTTTACACGACACATGTTATATATGATCTTTTGATCAATGTTGGACAAAGAAGGTTGACATTTTATATTTAATGCTTTTGATGTACAATTGTTGTTTAATGCAAAACATAATGGTACAACTTTCTTGTCATATGGTTTGTATAGAATGTGTCTTACCCCGAATTAGATATATGCTTCTTTGTATCTTGCTAAACAATTCATGAAAAGAACCCTGATGAATGAAAAGTCATACATAGTGTGACATAAAAGTTTAAGCCGCATTTCCAAAGCTAAGGTTAAGAGATTAATTAAGCAAAGCATTTCTCAATTCTAGATTATGATGATTTGGGAACATGTGCTGACTGTTGTAGGGGTAACCTGACTAATAAGGATATTGCGGTCAACTTATGCTTTTGACTTATTGAGTCTAATACATCAAGATATCAGTAGACCTTATACAGTTGCATTGTGCAATTCTAAATATTTTCTGACATTTTTTGATGATTGTTCTCATTATAATTATATGTTCTTACGTAAAGACTGAAGGTTAAGAACCAATTGGAAAAATTCATCAAGATAGTCATATTTGACCGTGGAGGAGAATATCATGGCTAACATGATGTTTTAGGACTTAAAAAGGTCCGTCTGCCAGATATTTGAAATCAGTTAGAATAGTGACTTAATTCATTATGCCAAGTAGTTTTGAGCAAAATGATGTGTTGCCAAAGGACAAAACTGCACCTTAAGTGACTTTAAGAAGTCGATGTAAAACAAGGCTATTCTACCTAATTATCTAGAAGATTGGAAACTCAGCCTTGCACAATTCATGTATGAGGTTTCCCTACTGGGGTTATATAATCCTTATAAAGAAAAATTACATACTCATTCCATTCATTGCTATTTAGTAAAATATCACGATCACTTTAAAGCTACATCTTTTATTGTAGAAAAGGAGGGACCAAAATAGTGGAGTCATAAATAGTTAAGTTTCTGTAATACGATATCTATGGTGATGGTGGACCCTCTGATAATAGGATGAATACTATAGTTATTATGTACCCACCACTCATACAGTTAAATATGGTAGATCTAAGTCTTTGTACTGTGCCTGTACAGGAAAAGAAACCCATGCCTATACACACAAAGGTTCCTGAAGGTACAAGATCTAATGCAGTTTTGAAGATCAACTAGAGTTAGATGACCTATTATCCCGTCTGATTACATAGTCTATTAGGTGAACATGACTATGATATTAAATATAACTATGATATTAGACATGTTACGAATCTAGTTACTTTTATAGAAGCTATTTCTGAACCTAATGTGGAATTGTGGTGGGTCTCAATTACTGATGAGATGCAAGCCACGAAGCATAGTAAGGTTTGGGAGCTAGTTGATTTTATAGCAGAACTGCAAAACCGTCAGCTGTAAATGAAGTTTTAAGACCTAAAAGATTTTAGGATAAAGTTTAGTGATTTATGGGCTCGCTCAGTTGCTTGATAGTTCACTTAGGAAGAAATGTTGACTTTAATGTTACTTTTTCTCTCGTATCCTCGAAGGATACATTTTGAGTGATTATGGCAATTGTAACTTATGATGATATAGAGTTACATCAAATGGTTGTCAAAACGGCTTTCCTAAATAAAGACCTTTATAAAGTGGTCAATATGGTACAACCTGAAGGATTTTAGGATTCAAATGGAACTAACATGGTTTGTGTATTATATAGATCAATATATGATTTACATTAAACCTTACAAAAGTGATACCTTGCATTTGATGAGGTTGTGACCTCTTTCGGTTTCATGAAAAATAAATTTAAAAAAATTCTTGTACTATGAGGTCAAAAGGAGCAAAGTTATCTTCCTATTATTTCATATGGATGATATATTGCTCACATTGAATAACTTAACCATATTGCATGAGGTTAAGCAACTTTTGGCCAGGTATTTCAACATGAAGGACCTTGGTGAAGCATCTTTTGTCCTAGGTATTCAAATTCACCCAGACAGATCTCAACACTCATCAGACCTCTCACAGAGTACATACAATGAGTATATGTTACAAAGGTTTAATGCAGTTAATTATAAACTTGTTATAGCACCTATCTCTCATAGTAAGAGATAATCTTTGGCATAGTATCGAAAGAATAAAGTAAAGAGAGAGCCTATAAGGAATGTTCCGTATACTAGTATGGTTGATAGCCTAATGTATGCTCAGGTAAGTACTAGGCGGGACATTGCATTTACTGTTAGATTATTTGGTTAATATCTGGTTAACCTAGGTGTAGACTATTGAAATGCAGTCAAGCAAGTGTTGAGATAATTAAAGGGAATCAAGGACTATATGTTGACATATAGAAAAGTCAATAGATTAAACCTCGTAGGGAATTCAGATTCAAAATTAGCTATGTGTTCGGATGATCAAAAGTCCACTTAACGTTACAATTTTTTAAGTTTGTAGATGGTACAATGTCATTGAAGAGTGTCAAGTAGACACGGGTGATTTCCTCGACCATGAATGTAGAGTGTATGCTATAGGGCTACTTCATAGATGGTTTAGCTCAGAAACTTAATTTCTGAGTTTTCTGTGGTTGAGACTCATTCAGTTATACTGTGATAATCTTGTTGCTATGTCGTTTACCAACAATACGAACATCATAGGGTCTATGCATTTGAAGGTCAAATTCTTGACTATAAAGGAGTTGACACGAAAATATGACATTAAGGTTTGGAGCATTTAATGACTAAGGAACTATAAGTTGATCCTTTAACTAAAGAACTTCACTCGCCTGTGTTTGAAATACAAGTATACAATATGGGTGGTTTAAAGTCCTTAGACACTGTTAGTTAGATGATCATTATGTTTGCTTCACGTGCATTTGTACATTTGTACATTTAATGTATTATGACGGCATCGATAAAGATGATCATCATTCATCCTTAGTAATACATGTTATCATACATTGTCATAATAAGTATGAAAGTCTTAATATTTGTGTCAATCTTAAGCATTTAAAGGTCATTGGGTATATATACAGATTGACCTTGAGCCTATATCATTTAGACGTATACAATTTTATACGGATATCCTTAAAGTTTCACATAACATAGGGGGATATAACTTTTAATCCCATAAAGGTTCTCTAATACATTTTAGCATTCAGTTGGAGAACATAAAGATTTCCTTTGATGCAGTTTAGCATTTGGTGAGAGGAAACAACTTTTTCTCTAATGTTGTTTAACATTCGGTGAGAGAAAACAAAATTTCTCTAATGCAGTTTAGCATAAAGTTGGAGAAATCGAGAACTACAAACGAAGATGATATAATTTAGATCATAAAGGTATTATCATAGTTTGTCACACTTCATTTTCCTATTCATGTTAGTGAGGTATTAGGTATAGTGATTGTATTGAATCTGTGTCGCACATGACACATGCATTTGATACTTTTTGGTATCGAAAGCCTTGCAGGATGGAATGATAGAATTTCGTTATCTTTGGATTAAATGTTTTGTTAAACTTAGTCGACTAATAATGTAGCGTAGCTTAACCGAGTTTTTAATACTGTTTTTTAAACTTGAGTCAAAATTGCAATTAAGTATTGTCCAAGGGGGAGAATGTTGGACATTTTTTACTTTTGCCATAAAGTTGAACAATATTTACTTGCATTTTTTTATTTTTCAAATAATTTATCAGTTAAGTTACGTAATTTGATCGAGATAAAGATAATAAAGTGACCCAATAAATAATCTAAATCAATGGGTCGAAGTCTGGGTGGAAAATAAATCCCAATCAGTATGAACCGGACCCATATTGGGCCTATGATAATATGGAAGCTATATATAAAGCTTAAAGTCTCCTGCAATTACTCATATCATTCGTAAGCATAAGGATTCTCTGACCTGTTAAGAGAGCTTACATTTTGAGAGAATTGTAGAAAGACGTTGACCGCATTCCCGTGAATAGTTCTCGTGAAGATGACAGTGGATTCTCGCTCGTTTCAGCTTTGAAAAGCTCGTTTGAAGTTATGGAATCAAAATTAGATATTTTCACATTTTTTTGTTTATTGCCCTTTCACATTCGATCCGGGACACGTAAATAAGGTATTGTTATGTGTTACAATAAACTGTTATGAATACTCTATTCTTTGTACGAAAATTCATCTTATTAGGTGTTACAAAAGTTTTTCAAGACACTAAATTTATATCAGAAGTTGCACTTGTCCATTTAAGTAAGACTCCGTCTTTTTCATATAATCGTCGACTAACTAACTTTTTTCATATGACCTTCGTAGTGTTTAACTCTCACTCTTGCAAGAATATTATGAAAGCACTAAACTATCAAAAAGCAGTAATAAACACACAAGAGTTGCAGTAAAAACCAACATTTATTACTTCCTCAAAAGTATATAAATGAATGTTCTCTCTCAATGTATTTCCTTACTCTTTATCTCTATTTTAAAACAAGGCTCACATAAGTTATATATAGGCACTTTTAAATTTACAATTCAGAATCCTAATGAACTTTATATCCTTATCAAATTACATGACATTAACCAATTAAACACAACAAACAAAATAAGAGATTACATTTAACTAATAATAATACATTCATAACTCTACTATCTTAAAATGATCTTTGTTTTTGTCTTTTAGAGCTAATATATATTTACTGTAATCTTATTCGTCACATCATTTAAGATCTTTGATCTTTATCCATTGATAATAAATCATTCGAAAGTCTTTAATAATATACTGGTCTGGTCCAATACTTACCAAGGTCAAGTCTATTAGTCATAGTTCTTCAATTTGAACATACATTAAGTCCTTATAGCTCTCACATATCTACCTAATGTATTTGATTTAGTTAACCTTCAATCCAAGGTCTATTTCAATCTATTTTTTAAGTTTATATATGAATCTTGCATCTCGTCGATGATTTTTGTCAATGTATACCAATGCAAGTAATGCTCACTATTCTTGAGTTTTCATTGATAATGTTTGTTTTCCTTACTTACTCGCAAGTCATTGCCTTGTTCTGTCATCTTGAGTATCAAATATTGTTCAAAACTTGTCAAAGGTTGCATGATTATACTATTAAAACTTAGGGGTCTTATACTAGGCACAAGCATACCGATAGTACTCTTGCATACCGTACCCCATTGACTGATTTCATGTTAACTTACCAATCTATATATGTAAAAAATCTCAATTGAATTGGTCTCCATAAAACCTCAATTTATCCTTTCGTTCTATGGTATAGTTGCTCAGGCACTAGTGCCTCAAGAAACATATATTTGCATTACGCACATGAAAGCTCAATCACGTTTTAGTCATACTCTAAAGTCAACCTTCAATTTTAGCTATCTCTCTCTCTTTTTTTTCTCTGTTCCACAAATATTTTCATTGTTCTTGAATACAGTAGAAGGGATTTCCTGCAATGAATCAGCCATTTTTAGTCATCAACTTTGATGGGCATAAGGGTCAAATATCATAACTTGTGCCAATCTTGGTATGGCTGCTTTCCTCTACAATATCTAGTTTGTTGAATGGAGTTCTTCCTTGAGTACCTGTTACCATTGATTCAATATCTACACCCTAATTTATACTATTTATGAAATGCTCAAACTCTTTGCAACATTTTGCAAAATCACAATTAATTACAAATTTTTCTTCTAAAAGATTAGAAAAATCTATTTAACATTATGTCTTTTTCCTTGAGAGGTCATTGTTAGCCCAACATTTCTTATTTGGACCAATCATAATGATGACTGTATTAGAACACTACAACTGCATTTACGACTATAATTTCTTGTATTTAAACCATTACCTGCTCACCAATAGGTGGTGTGCTGCAATTCACATGTAAAAATGGACAGAAATGTCTAAGCCCTATATTTCCCAAGAGATTTAGGATAGTAAGTAGAATAGCTGCATTTGTAGGAGTTAGGGAAAGGCCTACATTCTATCATGTAACTCATTGGGAACATGCCCGTTAAGGTGACAAAAGTAGAATAGCCAATTCAAGCTTACTAAAAATAGTTAGTGCGGGATAATACTGACATGAAAATAGAATACGTGGTCCTCAACCTTGCCAACGTAGGTGTAATCAGGCCAAAACCTGCATGGAATAAGCAGAGAAGTAACACTAAAATTCCAATTTCCTGAAAAGAAAAAAATAAACAGAACCAAATATAATCCGTTGCTATTAGAACCAAAATAAAATTTTCATTTGTATATACTTCACATGTATAAAAGAACTCATACCTGATAATCATATGCTACTATTTACAATACAAATCTTAGTATAACAAACGTATACGCTAAACTATCCTCCATCCTAGGTGGTGATGAACCACTCAGCAACCATAGGAACACAGTGGTATCTAGCATTTTTGAGCCAGCGAGCATGGATATATGAGATCTAGATTTACTTCTCTTCCATCAGTCCCAAACCAAATGTGGCAGAATCATCTAAGGTACTTGCAAACCAGAAGTTAATGTCTTGCTTATTCATCCTCTTAAGCTTTGTTCATGACTACTTTGTTTAGACTAGACCATAAATACAGGATTCTAAAAGAAAAATGAGCACTCCAAGTCTTTAAGAGAGCCAACCCTTTTAAATATGCAATACAAATAAAAATATGATATAGCTCATGACTAAAGATGGTTAACTGGCAGGCCTCTTCAGACTTCAATGTAAAACATTCTCTAGAAAAACAAATTGATCGAGTTTTCAGACTATATAGTAATTAGGAGGAATTCATTAGTTTTCTCATACTATACCTCATTTTGTAATTTTATGTTTTCTTCAGGAAATGAATAATGTTTCACAATTAGGAAGAATTAACACTCACAAAATGTTAAATGTAACGTTGTTGAACAACTGTTTTCAACGTATAATTGATCCTACCACTTGTTGAATTGTGTTGTTTCATGCAGCCTGGTATATTGAAGCTTATGAAGGACCTAGCTATGACAGTCAAGGTGAAGAGGAAAGGGAGGCTGAAGATCAAGCTGAAGGTTCCTAGACATCTGAGGAAACTAGAGTTAATGATCTTGGGAATAATTCAAAAGTCCATGCATTCAAGAAATGAAATTCGGATGATTGAAGATCAAGGCAGGAAGAATGAAGAAAAGGTTGAAGTAAGCTGCAGTGGAGAGCAAACCGAGCCTTGGGCAAGGACAGGCAGGGCACCTGCCTAAGGCCTAGCTTTATAAAGAATAAAATAGACAACAAAAAGGGCCCATTTTATTTCATTTTTTTCTTTATAAAGGTCTTGATCTTCATAAAGAGTAACAAAAGGGCTCCTATTTTACCTCTTTTGTTCTTTATAAGAGCCCACTCTTGATTATCATAAAGAAATAAAAGGCAAAATAAGAACCTTTTTTATTTACCCAGGGCCTATAAAACATCAAGACCGGGCTTGGTGGAGAAGAAGGAACAAAGTTTTAAACGTTCATTTAAAACTTGAAGCAGAAACAATCCTGAAGCAGAAACAAAAGTTGTAATGAAGCTGTCAAGACACTTTACCAAAGCTGTATGTCTAGTCCGTACCACATGTATATACTTGTCGTCCTGCAATTGCATCTTTTAATATTAGTAGTTGATACATTGTCAGAGTTTGTTACATTTCAAAAAGTAAAATTGTCTTTATTTTTGTTGAACCAATGAGAGCAAGATACATGTCAAAATCTTGCTCCTCAATTATCCTTTGTTTTCATTTTTAGCCATTGATGTAAGGTGGCACAAAAAAACGTGTAAGAGCTAATATAAAAAGCTCTGGTTTACTTTATTATGTATCAGATGCAGAAATATATGAAAAAATTGTTCTTCATCAATCTGTGAAAAAAGCCTTGTTTTTCATTTTTGTTGCTTATCTTGAGTTGATTTGGAGTTGAGTTGTGGTAGTAATGCTCAAAGTTGGATAAAATAGACATTGGTTCTGAAAATCCATTTATGAAGTGTTAGTAGAAACCTTACAGTAGTATTCCGAAACAAAATCATTTTGCCAAACACTGAAAGAAACATACATTGATCTTTTGAGAGATAAGTTTTACATACTACAGAGATTACAATAAGAGGTTTAAAAATGAATGTTGATCTTCTGCAATATTTCACTTTCATAGAGTAGAAGCATTTAGTTTAGTAGTTGTTGGAAGAAAAGCCTCGACCAGCAAAACCTAAGAGACGATAGGCAAAGGAGAGACTATCTAACCTGCAAGAGAGGACCTGCCAGAGAGGTACTACAAGAGTAGACGATCCAAGACGATCCGAGAGTGATCCGAGATGATCCAACTTGCAAGAGTAGATAATCCAAGACGGTCTAACCTGGGAGACGATCCAAGACAATCCAACCTTTGAGAGTCCTACGGACAATCCAACAAGCTAGAGTGTTATCAAAGCTGTGAGACGATCCAACAAGCTAGAGTGTTATCAAAGCTGCGAGACGATCCAACCAGCTAGAGTGGTATCAGAGCTGCACAGTTCATATACCTGGACTGAATCAAAGCCATGGCAGGTATAAGCTATCCTATGATGAATTTGCAAAATGTATAGGCGAATATACCTGTGTTAACTGGTGAGAACTATAAGGCTTGGGCCCTTAGAGTTGAGGACTGCCTCAGAATCTATGAATGTTGGGACGTAGTAAATGAAGGAGTAATTGATATTGAGGGAACGACAGAGTTGACAAATCAACAATTGACAAAAATTAAGCAGGACAAAGACAAACACTTTAAAGCTCTTATCTGTTTGAGGTCAGTTGTTAGTGAGACAATTTTGCTAAGACATGCTAGTTGAAAAATTGCTAAAGAACTATGGGACACACTGAAGCTGGAGTATGTAGACTCAGCTCAGTCACTAAGATTGAAGAAGCAGGTAGTGATGAGAAAATTTGAAGACTTTTTGATGAGGGATGAAGAAAATGTGGGTGCAGCAAAACCTAGATTCATGAGTTTAATGCAATAGCTAAAGGAGTATGGAGAAAATACTAGCACTGAAAGATTAGTTGACAAGTTTCTGAGTAGATTGCCTTTGAGATTGGAAGCTAGTATAGCATCGGTGGAGTGACAATTCAGCAATGACCCTGATTCAGTAACATTGGAGCAAGTTTTTAATGTGCTAGAAATGCATGAGGAGAGGCATGAGATTAGAAGGAAGGAGAGGAATATGCATTAAAGGTAGAATGTTTCAAAATACCAGAAAATCCACCATTCCACACCCAAACCAAAAATTTGAACCAAAGCCATCTTGAACCAAATGCAATGCAATCACAGATGCACCATCTCTCACAAAACCAGTCACAGAATAACCAAAAATCATTTCCAGGTGACATCATATCCTCAAAACCATCCTTAAAAAAACCAAATGCAATACTAACTGTGTAACATCCCCTCACCAATAGGAAGGGTATATTGGTAAATTTCCATGTTTAGGAGTGTTTAAATGTGTAGTGACATATGCATGCATTCATATATGCACATGCATAGTAAATAGTGATTT
>JANSVA010000218.1:4386136-4396832 GCA_025504915.1 Erythroxylum reticulatum | reverse complement strand
AATTTTGATTTTTGGAGGTCGGTGTAAAAAGTTATGAGAGTTGGAAGAATAGATGTTTCGGGTGAGCCGTTTTGGAATTATTTTATTTTATTTTGTATTAAATCCGACCTCTATCCACCTTTTTGTGTTTAATTTGGCTGTCTGACCTCCGATTGACCCCGTTCTCGAAGCGTCGGACTTTTAAAAATATTCTCTACCTCTCCATATCAAAATTTGGATTTTTCTGTGACCATAGGAGAAGTTAATAGCTGCCCCAAGTGTATCCTCGAACACAATTGCCTCAGCAAATGCCTTACCTGAACTTCCAAAACACTAATCAATATCCTGGAAACAACACCAACCGAGTGCAAGGTGGACCTAGGACAATAAGATGGGGAATGTTTCCAAATTGTAGATTCTGTAGGAAAAGTAATCATGCTACTGAAGAGTGTTACTGGGATTAAAATGTAGATTACATTCATTGTAGGAAGAGAGGACATTCAAAGAGAGTGTGCTATGAGAAGTGGATGACAGATCAACAAAACCTACAAAGTCCCATTTTTGGAAAACTACCATCAATCCATCCTTTAAAAAGACAAAACATTTCATCAAACCAAATGTCAATTCAAACACAACCCTACCAAAATACTCCTGGATTACAAGCTTATCAAACACATTATGTTGCAAACTCTAGAAATGCATAAATACCTCAGCACTACTCATCTCAGCCTTTGATGTCTCAACCTCAACCTTATGCATCTCAACCCCAGCTGACATAATCCTATATATCTCAGCCAAACTACACACACCAGATGCATTACCAAGCCATACAAACTCAAGCACCAAACCAACTACCTCAAACTACATGTTCTGTCAACCATGTTTCATCTCAACTACCATATGAAAATTGCCCAAATTCCCAGAGTAATCTACAACACAACTCAAAAACACAACCAGGATCATCATAAACAACTAAACTATCTGAAAAACCAGTTGTTGAGGAGAGTGTATTTGCAGTAGAGGCCTATCATAGAACCAGGAAATATGATCCTACTGTTGAAATTTGTGCAGTTGAAGAAAAAGATGAAAAGGGGGTGAGTGGTTGGTAGACAGTGGTTGTTCTAACCACATGACAAAGAGAAAAGAAGCTTTTGTGAAGAAAGATACTGGTATAAATACAGTTGTAAAGATTGGAAATGGTGAAATCATACCCGTAGCTTGGAAGGGTGATGTAGAATTAGCTGTAAAGGCTAGAAATACAATACTTAAGGAAGTGCACTACATCCCTGAACTTGATCAAAATCTGATCAGTGTTGGTCAGCAGTTGGAAAAGAAGTACAAAGTCCACTTTGAAGATGAAATGTGCAGGATTTTTAATGAACAAGGTGAGCTGGTGCATAAAATTCTGATGATGAACAGAGTTTTCAAGATTAAAGTGACAGAAGTGGATGGAGCATTTACTGCTATTCCAATGACAGAATTGACTCAATTATGGCATAGAAGGTATGGACATGCAAACTTCAATTATGTTATTGATATGCAAAGGAAAGAGTTAGTCCATGGAATACCACAGTTGAGTAGCAAGTTAAAATTAGTGTGTGAAATATGTGCAAAGGGAAAAGGCCATGTTTTATCTTTTCCAGCAAGTGATTGGAGAGCCACTGAGAAGTTGCAGCTGGTGCATATGGATGTTTGTGGACCTATGGACATACCATTAGCTGGAGGAAATAGGTATTATGTACAATTCATTGATGATGTGTTGAGATATGCATGGATTCATTTCATGAAAAGCAAAGACCAAGTGTTTGGTTTCTTTAAAGTTTGGAGAGCAAAAGCTGAAAGTCAATATGGGAAGAAAGTAAGATGCTTTAGAAGTGACAGAGGAGGAGAGTACGTTTCGAATGAGATGAAGAATTACTTTGAAAGGGAAGGCATTTTCCACCAATTCTCAGTTGCATATTCACCACAGCAGAATGGAGTTTCAGAGAGGAAGAATAGAACTATTGTGGAGATGGAAAAATCGATGATGTTTGAAATGAAAGTGCCTAGAAGATTTTGACCAGAAGCTTATTTCACTATTGTTTACTTACAAAACAGAATGAAGACTAGAGCATTAAAGGAGAAAATTCCTTTTGAAGTTTGGTTTGGAGTTAAACCAAAGGTGACACATCTAAGAGTGTTTGGATGCATAGCTTACATACATATTCTAGATGCTAAAAAAACAAAGTTAGATAAAAAAAAAGGCAGTCAAGGGAGTTATGATGGGATATAGTGCAGAATCTAAAGGATACAGAATTTACAATCCAAAAACTCAAAAGTTGTTTGTGTCTAGAGATGTAAAGTTTGATGAAAGTGAAGGATGGAAGTGGGGAGAGCCTACAGTCAGGAAGTCAGGAAGAGTTAGTGTTGAAATACCATTGAATGAACTAGTTATTGATGAAGTTATGAGAGAAGGATCATATGATGAAGTTATAGCAGCAGGCAATTCAAACAATTTTGGAGATGAAGGGAATCAGGAGGAGTTATCACCTAACTCAGAAAGCGATGAATTGAGCTCAGAAATTCGAGAGGAGACTTCCAACTCTAACAGTGCACACAAGGAGAGGTACCTGGCCTCGATTTATAATGAAACTAACCCTTTGTTTGATTTCAGGTATGATGATGCAGATGAAGAGGAAGTAGATAATGCACTTATGGTTTCTGCATATGCCATGTCTGCAGGAGTTTAACCTAAAACATACAATTAGGCAATTAAATAAGGAGTGTGGCAAGGTCCAATAGAGGAGATAAAGGCTATAGAGGAGAATGGAACTTGGTTGCTAATTGATCTGCCTAATCTAGAAACCAAAGTTGTAGACACGAAGTGGATTTATAAGGCAAAGATGAATCCTGATGGATTTGTAAACAAGTGAGATTGGTTATGAGAGTGTATAAGCAGGAATATGGAGTGGATTATGCTGAAACCTATGCACCTGTAGCAAGACTAGACACAGTGAAACTACTGTTAGCATTGGGAGCAAACAATGGATAGAAGGTACATCAAATGGATGTGAAGAGTGCCTTTCTCAATGGAATGTTAGATAAGTAAGTATATCTGAAGCAATCCAAAGGATATGTGAAAAGGGGACAAGAGCAGAAGGTGTACAAGTTGGTGAAGGCTCTATATAGACTGAAACAAGCTCTAAGAGCCTGGTATTCAACAATCAATAGCTACTTAATGCATAATAGTTTTATGAGAAACAAGAGTGAAGCTACATTGTATGTGAAAAACAGTGATGGAGAAAAACTGATTTGCTCACCGTATGTAGATGATTTGCTCATAATTGGTACTAAGGACAAGTTAGTAGAAGATTTCAAAGAGCTAATGAAGTCTGAATTCCAAATGACAGACTTAGGAGAAATGAGTTACTTCTTGGGATTGGAAATAGATCAAAAAGAGAATGAAATTTTCATACATCAGAAAAGGTATGTAAAGGAGCTGATTGAGAAGTTTAACTTGAAGGACAACAATGGTATGTCAACTCCCATGGAACATCAACTGAAATTGGAAACTACAAAACCAAGTGAACAATTCGATATGATTTACTATAGAAGCATGATAGGCTCTTTAATGTATTTAAGTGCATTTAGGCCAGATATTGCTTGTGCTATAAACATCATGGCAAGTTTCTGTCATAATCCCTCAAGAAAACATGCAATTTATGCTAGAAGGATACTTAGATAGGTTAAGCATACTGTTAATTATGGAATTTGGTATGGAAGAGGAGAAAAGGTGGAGTTGTATGTTTTTAGTGATGCAAGCTATGCTGGAAGTAATGAATGTAAAAGCAAAAGTGGACATTGTTGTAGCTTGGGATCAGGAATTTTTTTTTGGAGCTTGAAGAAGCAGAAAAGTGTTGCTCAGTCAACAGCTGAGGCTGACTATGTGGTAGTGAACATGGCTTCTAAGCAAGCTCAATGGTTAAAGAAAATTTTGATGGATGTAGGAGAATTGAAGGACAAGTGTGTTACTATTTATTGTGATTGTAGTGCTGCAATTTCAATGGCAGAGAACCCTTTAGATCACATGAGAACCAAGCATACGAAGTCAAGTATCACTATGTCAGGGAACTAATCGAAAAAAACGAGATCAAAATGGCATTTTACATATCAAGTTTTCAACTAGCTGACTTATTCACCAAAGCTTTGCCAAAATGGAGATTTGAAGCTTTGAGGAAATTGATAGGTATGTAGGCTCCACAAAACAAGGAGGAGCTGTTGAATTGTGTTGTTTCATGCAACCTGTTGTATTGAAGGTTATGGAGGACCTAGCTATGACAATCAAAGTGAAGAGGAAAGGGAGGCTGAAGATTAAGCTGAAGGTTCTTAGACATCTGAGGAAACTAGAGTTAATGATTTTGGGAATAATTCAGAAGTTCATGCATTCAATAAATAAAATTCGGATGACTGAAGATCAAGACAGGAAGAATGAAGAAAAGGTTAAAGTAAGCTGTAGTGGAGAAGAAGAAACAAAGTTTTGAACGTTCATTTAAAACTTGAAGTAGAAACAATCTTGAAGCAAAAATAAAAGCTGTAATGAAGCTGTCAAGACACTTTACTAAAGTTGGAGAAAGAAAAGAATTCAGAGCATGATCATTTGAGTATGTCCAGTCCGTACCACATGTATATACTTGTGGTCCTGCAATATCAGAATTTTATTTCCTACAACTTTTAATATTACTAGTTGATACATTGTCAAAGTTTTTTAGATTTCAGAAAGCAACATTGTTTTATGTTGATCCAATGAGAGCAAGATACATGTCAAAATCTTGCTCCTCAATTATCCTTTGTTTTCATTTTCAGCCATTGATGTAAGGTGGCACAAAAAAATGTGTAAAAGCTAATATAAAAAGCTCCAGTTTACTTCATTATGTATCAGACGCAGAAATATATGAAAAGGTTGTTCTTCATCAATCTGTGAAAAAAAAAACCTTGTTTTTCATTTTTGTTGCTTATCTTGAGTTGATTTGGAGTTGAGTTGTGGTAGTAATACTCAGAGTTGGATAAAACAGACATTGGTTCTAAAAATCCATTTTTGAAGTGTTAGTAGAAACCTTACAATAGTATTCCGAAACAAAATCATTTTTCCAAACGCTGAGAGAAACATACATTGATCTTTTGAGGGACAAGTTTGACATACTACACAGATTATAATCAAAGGTTTAAAAGTGAATGTTGATCTTTTGCATTATTTCACTTTCTTAGAGTAAAAGCATTTAGTTCAGTAGTTGTTGGAAGAAAAGCCTCGACCAGTAAAACCTGAGAGATGATATGCGAAGGAGAGACTATCCAACCTACGAGAGAGGTCCTGTGAGAGTAGACGATCCAAGATGATCCGAGAGTGATCCAACCTGGGAGACGATCCAAGATGATTTGAGAGTGATCCTAGATGATCCAAGACGATCCAACTTGCAAGAGTAGACAATCCAAGACAGTCCAACCTGGGAGACGATCCAACCTTCGAGAGTCCTGTGAGACGATCCAACAAGCTAGAGTGTTATCAAAGCTGCAAGACGATCGAAACTAGCTAGACCACCAATGTTGAAGCCCACAGAATCCAGAATACTGCAATTGAGAACTGAATGGAAGCGTGAGCTAGTCCCAGCAGCCATATCCTTGTATCTGACAAGCAAAAAGATTGTTGCCAGTGACGAATATCCAGTCCCATTGCTGTTATGTTCATGAAGATAAGACTTGACCAAAAACCAATTTCAATCAATGTCATATTTAAGTCTTCACTAACATTCACAATCTTAGTTGGCAAAAGGAAAGCAATATGAACCTTATCACTAAAAAGAAGGGCATAGGAAATCCTGTAATCCTTGGAAGATATAGTTTGTGTTGCTTCTTTCCACCCTTTGCTCAAACTTATGATGTCGAGTGTTGCTAGAATTATTGTAGCGATTAAAGGTGATGTCACCCCAGTTTCCAAAATATTCCCTGCCATCCAATTTGCGAGCACCTGAATTCCAATTAAGGCCGCATACTCAACGAAAGTCATCAACCAAAATGAGTCACTTAGAGCATCTTGCCTGTACCCTTGCTGAAAAGGAGAAACTCTAAAATGTCATGTAATGCAAAGTAGGAACAATACAAAACTAAAAATGGCTCAATAATAAGTACAAGGAGAGATACTCCAACGCATAACAAATTGTAAGTGCAGAAACAAAACAAACCTTATCATTTTCGATAACCACCCAAGCTTCGAAGCTGAGTGAAAGATCCGACATGGCATGAGACAAACAGACGCTCGCTAACCACACACCAGGATGCGGTACAATCTTCTTCCACAAGCCAACAACAAGCTGTGGAATGCAAAAAGCTAAACAAATCATCTTGTGACCTCTACAGAACACCAAACTCAGATTTGGAAATAGAAATAGAAACGAAGAAGAAGGAGATTCTTTTCTTGAATAAAATTGGAGAACATCCCTACGAGATAATCGAAGAAAAGAGCAACAAGGTAACTAACGCTGAGCCAAACGAGGACCATTACAAAACTTTTTCGTATTTGATTTTCTAAAAGTTAAAATCTTTTTAACTCTATAAATAACAAAGCAAAATCTTGATTCATATTTTATTCTAAAACATGATCATATTCTTGTTATATTCTTTTAACTGTTTCTAAAATTGATTTATATTAACTACTGTAACCACAAATATGTCTGACCCCTAACGATATCTACATAACAGGTTAAGAGAACTTTATAACTCATAAGATTAAGTAAAAATACTAGCTTCATTATAACTTAAACTATTTATTATAGGTTTTGGACATTTGAATAATTTAATTTTAATTTCAATTAAACTTAATTAGAATTACAAATCATTCTAATTAAATAATAATTACAATCAAGTCCATTTAACCCGTTTTTTTGTGAGACTCATTAGGTTCTAAAATATTTTGGCATTGATTATACGTTAAAATTAGAATTAGATAAATTAAAACTCTTTTTAATTCATCTTTAATTGTCTAATTAAACAATTTATAATTATAGATAAATATTAACATCTAGTAACACATCATGATCACCCAAATACTTAAAAATGTCAAAGTAGTTTTGACTAACCTTTCTGTGCATAATTTTTTCTTATAATTCAATCATTTTATCATAATGTTCTGATTAGATAGAGCATGGAACTAATGTCGACTCTTTTTGAATCTAATCATATTAGTTCTTCGTCATTAACTATCGATTCAATTAATAACATTTATAAACTATTTACACAGTGTCATTCCATCTTGACCAAGGATTTCTTAAATTAATACTAATCGAAAACAACGGAACATTCTCCCTTATTACTTTAGGATGATAAATCCTATCTTGATCATACAATTACTTCCATATTGTTCATGCTACATCTAATAACTGTTGATTTAACAATTCATGATTAAATAGGTCATAAAGAGTATCAAAACATAACAATCTCTATACAAGATAATTTTAGAGACGTCAAATCAAAAAATCAATTATACAATCATCACAATGAGAATTTTATAAATATACAAATAATGTTCTAAATGGATTTCTCATATGGGGTCAGTTTAATAAACTTGTTCTCTAACAAGCATTCATACATTTGTTTAAGTATCTCCATACTTTAGTCTATAAGATCGACTATGTCCTCGTAATGAAAAACATAATGTGCTAGTCTTTTTGTATTTTATTAACATCTAATTTTAATAGAATAATGACTAAGAAATATTTAAAGATAATATATAAATGCAATATAAATCTCATAATTATAATTTCAATCTTATAATTATAATCTCATATAATTTTTTGTATTACAAAAGGAAAAGGAAAAAAAAACCCACTCAAAAACAAAACTAACACCCCATTAGTGCAGTGTTCTGAGGTATAAATCTCCTTGCTTGTCTCGGTGGATTAGCTCCATAACGACCATCGGAGGCTCCTGTTGGAAATGCAAACCTAGGCTTAATAAGACTGCTAGAAAAGTCAGACTATCGGTACACTGGTTTCCTTCCCGATAAACATGTTGAATTTCCACCTCCCATGCTCGGTGTAATAACCCTCGGGTACCTGCCACTAAAAAATTATCCTCATTCAAAACTATATTGGGCGATAAAAGAATGTTAATCACCTCTAAAGAATGCACTTCAACGACCACACATCGATATCCATGCTCTCAGGCCAGCGTAAGTCCTAAGAAAACACCCCAGAGTTTGGTAGCTAAAGATGAACCCCTTCCAATGTTCTGTTGAAAACCCCCACACTACTATCCATGACAATCCCTAATTAATCCTCCAATGGTAGCAATGTTAGACCCTTGTTTAACTGCACCATCCGTATTTAATTTAACCCAAACCTTCGTCGGTTTGGTCCGTCCCACTAAATTACCTAGAGGCACACCCTATGCTGTAAACACGCTATTTTCCATAACTCTTGCTCTAACTATCCAATTTACGTAATCCATAATGATTCTTGTGCCTTCTTCGAGTCAATCAAAGTCAACCTCAAAGAGGTTGCAGTTCCTCCATTGCCATAAGAACCAACAGGTGACACAGGAGATTGTAACCCACTGTACCTACTTTACTTGGGAGTGCTTCATAAGATTGTAAGTCACCCACATCCCCTCATCTTTTTGAACAAAACTCGTATCAACCACCTAAGGGGGGAATTTACACCAGAAAGATTTCACTCTCAAACAATCCCATAACGTATGCAGTGATGACTCTTCTTACCCATAGAAGTGACAACCGCTATTTGTTGTGATATGGCGAGCCACTCACTATTGATTTGTCAGCAGTTTTCTGTTAGCCAAAAGCCAAAGGAAAGACCTAATCCACTGAGGCCTTGCCCATTTTCATATTAACTCCCATAGTTTGTTATTAATGTCTGTAGTGCTACCTTCAATTAATTCATAAGCTAACACCACTGTGAACCCCCCGTCATTAGTTTGGCCCCACACCATTCTGTCTGCCTCTAGGCCTTTGACATTAGGACGGATAGTCGCAATATCCATACATACTGTGGAAGGGAGATATTGTTGGAACAAATTCCAATGACAGATGCTGACTTCATTAGTAAAATCCGCTATTGTAGCGTAAAGAACTCTTTCAAGAATTGGAGAAGTCGCCACAGAAATTAATGGTCCCCAGCCATCTACCCAATTATCTAACTAGAAGAAAAAAACACCGCCCATTACCCAAAATCCATTTTATACCTTGGCGTACAAACGGTCAGGTGGCAGATATCCCTCTCCAAATTACTGAAGCCCCTAGCCTATGTAGCATTTGGGGTAGATGATGAGCATCTAGACGATATTTGGCCCATAGTATCTATACCCATAAAGTTGTGGGGTTATTAAGCAAGACCAAACCTAACTTTGTTAGTAACGCATCATTGGAAGATTGAATATGTTTAATGCCCAGTCCCCCTTCTTTTTTTGGCTGATACACGGCCGCCCAGTTAACTAAATGCATTTTCCGATGGTCGTCCGTTGAACCCCATTAAAGTCTCTCATGATTTTCTCCAAATCATCATAAAGTTGCCTCGAAAGTTATACCGTTTGCATCGTAAAAATTAGGTAACTCGCCCCGCTAGAGACAACATCCTTGCGCGCCATCCTACAAGTTTTTTTTAAGCATTATCTAGGATGTATTAATAGGTGATTCTCGTCGTACACTTATGAATCAAGGGAACTCCTAAATACTTTCCAAGATTAGTCATACATGTAATATGTAGACCTTGACTGAGACGATGTGCATTTTCTTTAGAAACGTTCTTAGAGAAAAAAGATCAAAATTTTAGCAGTATTAAATTTCTATCCTAAGGTTGTACAAAAAGATTCCAAAGTCCTTGCTATCACTTACGTCTGTGATTTCGTAGCTTCAGCAAATAGAATGAGATCATCTACAAAGAAAAGATGGGATATGGGAGGCCCTATACAATTAAGCTTTATCGGTTTCCAAATCCTGCATCCCACCTCCTTCGATATAAGGTGACCGAGCCTCTCCATACATAACACAAAAATATAAGGCAAGAGTGGATCACCTTGCCGAAGACTGCTCGAAGGACTAAAAGGCTAAAAAACGATGCCTTGTCAAGTGACTTGCATAGACACTGTTGTCACACAACTCATAATGACACGGATTAAATGCTCTAGTAACCTAATGTCTATTAAGGTGTTCTGAATAAAATCCTAAAAAAGTCGGTCGTATGCTTTTTCTAAATCCACTTTGACAGTCAGGTACCCTGTCTTCCCCTTCTTCTTTCACATTGAGTGAATAACCTCTTGAGCGATAACAATAATATCAGTTATGTGCCAGCCAGGTATAAAATTGCATTGGTTCGACGCAGATGATCCAAGTGGGCTTTCAAATGATTCACAATAACTTTAGAAATAATCTTGTAAAGCACAGTACAAAGGCTGATAGGTTGACACTGAGAAATATTTTTCGGAGAGGGGATTTTGGAGATTAGAACCAGAACGGTTTGATTTAAATTCGTTTCCCATCATTCCTATAGTGCCCCCTTACCGATGGTACCCACCAGGATGCCTGGAGGTCATTCCGGCACATATCCTACGATAAGGGCGAGCTACGATCGATTACTACACTCATTTCACATAGCATTGTATCATAAATCACTTATTAAGCATCAATAGAAATTCACAATATTTTTAAAACCATCTCTTTTTCCTCATTTCATTA
>JANSVA010000218.1:4310406-4345610 GCA_025504915.1 Erythroxylum reticulatum | reverse complement strand
AAAAAATAAATTAAATAATCTACAATTTTACAATATGATAATGGACTATTTTATAAATTTTTATAAAATTCAGAGACAATTTTATAAATTTAAAAAATATTTTTGTATTATTGTAATATTTTAAATATTTTGTATTATTCTTAATTTTATAATTATATGATTATAATTGTCTTTATTTATATTAATTGTGGTTATTATTTATATATAAAATATTTAAAAATTATTATTATTTCATATTAATTGTCATTATTATTTATTATTAAGATTTTTTAAAGTATGTTTAATGTAAACAGTAAACTAGTAAAGCTTACAGTATTACTGTATAATATACCAATATGAACTATTTTGTAATTTTAAAAAATTTTAGGGACCATTTCATAAATTTAAAAAGTTTCCCGAAACGGTACCCGATACCGGTACAGTTCCGTTCCAAAACTCAATCCGGTACCGAGTTCGGTACGGTATTCATAACATTGACTAGTTGTCATAAATTTGGTATTTTAGAAAATAATAAAAAGTTTATATGAGTTTTTAATTATAAACAATTAATTATGAAAAATATATATTAAATAATTATAAAATATAAATTCTCTCTAAGCAATGAAAAGAGAACAAAAAATTCTTTCAAATATTTACGAAACGAATAGAACTTATTTTATTAAACTCAGAGTAGATAGATAGATACAAACTCTGGAACTCTGTTTTTATCATTCCGTCAGCCGTACCTACAAGAAAACTTGAGCGTGGTTACGTCTTAGTACTTGATGTTACCTCATCAGGAGCATCAAAACGCCTCAGATTCTTCAGTCAAAACGCAATCAAACAATTCACTCAGCACAACATGTGAGGCATGAGCAAGTATTCTTCTGGCCTGTCGTCGCTACCTAGCTGGGTTCTTCATCTTCAGTATACTTTGTCTTCTTGTTGGTGAAATTTCAGGGTAATTCATTGAAATCCAAAGTGAATTCGGAGACGGGACATGTTTTGAAGAGACAGGTCCTAGATCAGCTACGGATGTGGACGAATTTGTTACCCCGTGAGACTCTAGGCTCCGGAGGACTCTCACTGTATGTATATGGAGCCCAACTGACACAGGAGCGAGTAACATTATTGCTTAGCCTGTGGGCCTTGTAAGGCATAATGCGTATGAATTTAGGCACACACAACAATAATACAAAAGATGACTATCTCAAAGTCTGATTCTGACTTCCTTCCCTACCAAACATACAGAATTATATCAATGTCACATTAGATCATGTCACATCTCCCGTCTTCTTTTGTTTAATATAATCCTTTTCATCTTCATAATAAGGATCAAAGTAAGGTGACTTTAACCTTTGTTAAGATATTATATATATATATATATTGTTTTACCATCTCATTTATTAACTAGATATATAAGATATTAATTGTAGTGAGATTCAAAAAGACGTGGTTGTTACACTTGTAATTGTGAAAGAATCCTACACTATATTGAAGTCTATTATCATGTTAGTAACTGAATTGTCTTACTGTTGGATTGTGTGGATCTCGTGGATAGAAGAAAATAAAGAGAAGTGGTTGTTGCATGTTGGTGAAGGGTTTTTGATGGTGAGAATCGTGCAAGTCTTCATCAGGGGTATCCGTGGGTGTTGCATCAACCTGTAGTGTGGAGTTAATCGAATTCTGGAATAGATATATCTGGCGTCGTGCATGTGTTCCTAGCATGTGAAATACTGCGTGTGAACTTTAAGATTCCAATAGTTGTTCTTATATGGTGTGCATCTCCTGGGTTGCGATACACCGTAGGTTAACTTGTGATTTTTCAGACTTGCTATTCTGGGTTTGTACGTGAAATATACATGGTGTGTATAGTTTCTCATATGGTTTAATTGAAGTTGTTGAAGCTGGGATGAATCAGTTCAACTAGTAAACAAAGTTTTAGATATATTTCAGGAAGCCAAAACTATAGGGAAGTTCCTCTTTTATCTCAAGTATATCGTTCTGTTCTTAGTTAATTGAGTACTTAAGTTATTTTTATTAATTGTCGTTTAAGTAAAAGTAGTTGAGTAAAATCCTTTGACAAGGTTAATACGAGTCGGTCGTATTATTGAGTGCGAAAATCTTTCATGGGAAGTGAGGTTGAGAGATAGTTACAAGGATTGAGTGGTGTTGCTTCAGTGTGACCTTGTGTAAATCTATTGCACTTTCTTGAAAGTATTAATCTGAGTAAAGGCCCCTCATATGTAAGCAAAGTGTACCGAATTGCGTTACCAAATTTCTGGTATTTTTCATTATTTTGCTTTGATTGCTTTAATTTTTCTTTTGTGTAAGAGACGTACACGAAAAATTGGAAAGTTTGCAAAACTATTATCACCTTCAGTTTTTCAATTGGTATAAGAGAAAAGTCACCGATTTAGAACTTGGTAGCAAGTTGGCGCAGATCCTAATTTCACGAACATAGCTATAGGAGAGGGTGCATCAATCACTAGACCACCACTATTGGATGGATCTAACTATCCTGCATAGAAATTACGGATGAAAGTCTTCATCCAAGCTCAGGGCGCTTAAGCCTGGCATTTAGTAGTACATGGGTGGACGCATCCGATGATTACTGATGATAAAGGAGAGGCAGTTCAAAAAGATCCATCTAAATGGACAAGAGCTGAAGAAGAAAGTGTACTTGAAAATTCACAAGCAATGCATGCGATATTCAGTGTTGTTGATGACGAATGCTTCTCAATGATATCAACCTGTGAATATGCTAAAGATGCATGGGATACTTTGCAAAGTATTTATGAAGAGTTCAAATCTGTGATAGCGTCAAAACTATAGATGCTAGCTGTGAGATTTGAAGAACTAAAGATGGATAAAATGAGATTATTGGAGACTTTTATTAAAGATTGCGAGATATAGCGCATCAGACACATCAATTGGGGAAGAAATATTCCAATATGAAACTAGTCAAGAAAATGTTGAGATCACTACCTCCGAGAATTATTCCGAAAATTGCAGCAATAAAGGAGGCCCACGATATTAATGATCTGTCGTTGGAAAAAGTAATTGAATTTTTTTACAAATTTTGAAATGA
The DNA here is from genome assembly GCA_025504915.1 of Erythroxylum reticulatum. Classification (NCBI taxonomy): domain Eukaryota; kingdom Viridiplantae; phylum Streptophyta; class Magnoliopsida; order Malpighiales; family Erythroxylaceae; genus Erythroxylum; species Erythroxylum reticulatum. The sequence goes on along the minus strand of JANSVA010000218.1, from coordinate 4,342,540 downwards.
ATCTTTTAAGAGGTAAGCAAGAAAAAAGCAAAGGATTGACATTACAGGTGGAAACTGGAAAAGGTGTGAATGATGCGGAAGATGAATCGGATGAAAATAAAGACTTGTTACTACTCACATGAAATTTTGGTAAATGGATGAAAAGAATGAAAAAGGACAAACCCGATTTTAGACAATATGGTGGGAGTTCATCGAGTAACAACTTAAAACAACAAGCCAAAACACAAAAGGGTGAAAGGAAGGTAAGGAGAATCCAATGTCATGAATGTCAAGGTTTCAGACACATTCAAGCCGAATGTACTAATACTTTGAAGAAGAGAAAAGGAAAATTCTTTACTAGCACCAGGAGTGAGAATGATTCCCGGAGTAAATATGGTAGCGATGAAGAAATCGCTAATGATGCTGCATTAGTTGCTTTATATGGCAAAAGTGTAGTTACTTACTTAACGGTAACTGACAAGAAAGTAACTAAAGTCGAAAAAGGAGGAAAGTTAGAAAATTTTGAAAAGAAATCAGCTCAAGACCTAATATCATATTATGACAGCGATGGAAGTGGCTTATATGATAAAAAGGGGAATATTTATGAGGATTACAAAGCTATGTATGAAAAATGGGTGAAAACAAGTAGAAAGAATGAAAGATTGAAGGAAGAGAATCTCTCCATGAAGAACACCATCCAAGAGTTAGAAAAGAAGTTGATGTTGATGTTAGATGAGCTTGGTGAAGCTAGAATGAAATTGGTAAGTACTAAAAAGGGATTGAGAATCTTGAATGGAGGCACAAAAAAACTTGAAAAGTTAATCGAAATTGGTAAGGTTAAAGGGGATCTTCAAGGCATCAGCTATAAGGGTGAATGCTCTAAAGTGAATGAGAAGAAAAATGATATGTCCAAATCTGTCCAAGAAGAAGAATCATCGAAAAAGAATCGAAGATTTGTACCCACATGTCATTTTTGTGGAGTTATTGGATATATAAGGCCAAGATGTTATCAGTTACTGCAGCTGTTGTTTCAAAGAAGTCAAAGTCAAAAAATTATACGTCCTTTACAAAAATTTCAACATTAGCTCTCAGTATTGAAATCTATTTAGGTAAAAGGAGTGGATTACAGGCTCTTGTGGTTCTTACATCGATGAAGGCAACTTTGCAACATGGTTGGTACTTTGATAGTGGATGTTCACGCCACATGACAGGGGAAAAGAATTACTTAATTAATTATCAAAGTTATATGGATGGTCACGTGACCTTCAAAGATGGAAAGAAGGCTTCGGTGATTGGTAGAGGAACATTATGTGTGGATGGTTTGCCCCCCCTCAAGAATGTGCTCCATATCGATGGACTAAAAGCAAATTTGGTAAGTATAAGCTAACTTTGTGTTGATCGTTTGTTTGTTAAATTTACAAGTAATGAATGCAGGGTACTAACCGAACAAGGAGAATGACTTGTGAGCGGCAAGCGATCAGCCAACAATTGCTACATGTTGCAAGTTATAACCACTTATAAATTAGCCACTCAAGATAATAATATTGATTTATGGCATTAAAGGCTTGGGCATGTAAATTTTGATTTCATTAGAAAATTGACAAAATTGGAGGCTGTGAAGGGTCTAGCCAAGATGAACAAAGATGGGAAATCAATTTGCAGTGCATGCCAAATGGGTAAACAGATAAGAGTGTCACATAAAAAGGTTAGACATAATACCTCATCTCGCATACTTGAATTAATTCATATGGATTTGGTTGGTCCAACATAACATGATAACATTGGTGGAATGAGATATTTTCTAACTTGTGTTTATGATTATTCGAGATATACTTGGGTATCATTTTTTTAAAGAAAAACCAGATGCTTTCAAAGCTTTTAAAAGCCTATGTGTGCAAGTTATGAATATGAAAAATATGATTATATTGAGAATTCGATCGAATCACGGAAGGGAATTTGAGAATATAAGTTTTAATGACTTTTGTGATGAGTATGGCATCATACAAGAATTTTCAACACCCAAAACTTCGCAACAAAATGGAGTTACCAAAAGGAAAAATAGAACACTTCAAGAAATGGCCAGATCTATGTTAAATGGAAGTAAATTGTCTATGCAATTTTGGGCTGAAGCAATTAATACAGCATGCTACATATATAACAGAGTGATCTTCGAAGCATTTTGAATAAGACATCCTATGAACTCTGGAAGGGAAAGAAACCAGATATAAGTTACTTTCACGTGTTTTGGAAGTAAGTGTTACATTCTTAGAGATTGAGAATAGCTCGGAAAATTCGAAAACAAAAGTGATGAAGGATTCTTCATTGGCTATTCAACTCACAGTAAAACTTACCGAGTGTATAATCAAAGAACCAAGAAAGTTCTAGAGTCCATAAACGTTGTGATAGATGATGTATCTTTGTTGAATGGTCAAGTGGTAGAAGAAAATCAACATAACCTACCCTCTGAACCAGCTCAAACAAGCAACAAGATAAGATTGAAAAATTTCCTAGATTTGCAGTTAGTTGTAACTACGAGAATTGAAGAACTTTTAGTTACTTCAGATGATGAATAAACCAAAACACTGAAAGCGGAAATTATTCCTTTAAATGTTCAAAACTTGAGAGATGCTGATTTGAATCGAGATTCTCCATCTCAAATCCGAAGAAATCATCAAGTAGAGAATGTCATTGGAGATGTTAGTGAAAGAAGAAAAATAAGAGAAAGAAAAGGGTTGATTATCGAGAACTTGCAGGATACTTGTGCTACACATCTTCATTCGAGCCAAAGAATGTTAAAAAAGCTCTACAAGATGAGTTCTAGACAACAGTTATGAAAGATGAATTGATTCATTTTGAATGAAATGATGTATGGGAATTAGTGTCAAGACTATCAGATAGTAATGTAATTGGAACAAAATGGGTGTTTCGAAATAAAAAAAATGAAAAGGGCAATATAACCAGAAATAAAGCAAGGTTAATAGCTCATGGATATTCTTAAGTTAAAGGAATAGACTTCAACGAAACTTTTGCACCGGTGGTATGGCTTGAATCTATCAGATTATTATTGAGCATAGTATGCGTAAAGGGGTTTAAGCTTTATCATATGGATGTAAAGAGTGTTTTTTTGAATGAGTTCATACAGGAAGAAGTATATGTTGAGCAACCGAAAGGATTTATTAATTCAACCTATGCATATCACATTTATAAGCTAAAGAAAGCTCTTTATGGTCTTAAGCAAGTAGTAAGGGCTTAGTATGAAAGGCTTACAAAATATCTTATCAGGCAAGGATATAAACGAGGTAGTGTTGAGAAAACTTTGTTTATTAAAAAGTTAAAATTTGATTTTGTGATTGTTTATATCTATATTGATGATATTGTATTGGGTGCTACATATCTAAAGATGGTAGATGAATTTGTTAAGTTAATGACATCCGAGTTTGAATGAGTATGGTAGGTGAGCTGAATTTCTTTTTTAGTTTGTAAGTTAAACAAGTGAAGGATGAAATTTTTATATGGCAAACCAAATATGTCATCATCATAATAAAGAAGTTTGGTCTTGAAAATGTTAGATATGTAAGAACACCTATGAGTATCTCAACGAAACTAAACAGAGATGAGAATGGTAAAAACGTTGATGACAATTTATATTGCAGCATAATTGAAAGTTTATTATATTTGAATGCAAGTAGGCCAGATATTTGTTACAGTGTTGGCATATGTGCTCGCTATCAAGCCAACCTGAAAGAAACACATCTGACAGCGGTCAAGAGGATTATCAGATATGTAAGTGGAATATTTGATTTGGGATATGATATACATTAGACTCGACATCTTATCTAGCTAGATATAGTGATGCGGATTGGGTTGGAAACTTAGACGATCGCAAAAGCACTTCAGGAGATTGTTTCTTCTTAGGAAACAATTTGATCTCTTGATATAGCAAGAAGTAAAATTCGATTTTGCTATCGAACGTTGAGGTAGAATATCTAAGATTGATCATAATGTGTGTTGACTATCTTATGCGACAACAAGAGTGTCATAGGCATCTCTAAGAATCCAGTTCAGCATTCAAGAATGGAACATATTGATCTCAGGTATCACTTTATTCGAGAGCTTGTGGAAAGCAAAATATTCATCTTGTCACATGTATCTACGGAAAAGCAGTTGACGGATATCTTTACAAAACCTCTTGATGCAGTAAGGTTTGAACTTCTTAGAGGGGCTTTGGGACTTTGTGCTCTACATTATTGATGTATTTTATTTAAAAATTATTATTATTAAAAAAGAGCTTCTTTCATCCGAGGGATTAAAAATCCCTAAATGTTTTATCAACACCTCTCTACACAAACCACCGTCGACAACAACTATGACACCTACTTATGCTCCTTTAGCCCACCATTCAATCTCTGTAGTTGCTTCAAGCAAGAAGACCTCGTCGGCGATTCCTCAGAGTCTGGCGATAATCCAGTCTTCTCCATCTCTGGTTTCCTCTACCACGACACTTCCACAACTACATTGGAGACATATACTTCCACAACTGCGTTGGTGACATTCCATTCGTGGACGTCAGTTTTATGGTAGATTCAAAGAAACATCACCATAACAGTGTTGCCTTCTACTTACCTAGGTTGTTTCTCAAGATCTCAAGGTAGACCTGAAAATAGATTCGCGTCTCCTCCACTATGAACTAAGACCCATTTCAGTAATGTCTCATTTCCCCTCTAGATTGATTCAATTTGATTGATTGTGGTTGAAATTTGATTGATTGTAGTCGGTAAATATGGGAAAGAATAAAGAGAAGATGTTATATTTAGTTTCTGACAAAAAGACAGCTGCTCCAATACGACGTTCAAGTCAATTAATGTTAAATTTGACACCTGGTAGGAGTTTCACCACGGCTGGGTCATCTTTTGTAGATCCTATTGACATTCCTGAAACTACCTCTGTACGAGACAAATTACCAGATCCAGATTATGATATTACTCAAGTTATATTATCAATGGTTGAAGATTCTACTTTGGATTCCAATGATACTCCCGCATCATCTGTTTTACCAATTGCGCCTCCTACTACTCCTCAGAAATGTACAAAGATACCATGTCGAAAAATAATTCGCTCACCTCGACGTCATTCTTCTGTCTACCTGACAATGGGTGATGCAATTTCCTTCAAGGTTTACTCTTCCACAGTTGAATAGAAATTGACGACTCTCAATATTGTCGGACTTGTTTTCGATCGTCCAATCAACTTAGAGGAGTTTCAACAACATGGTCTAAACACTTTACTATCGGAGTGATGTTTATTACAAGCTTCACTACTTCCGAAACACTATGATTTCGATTTGGTAAAAGAATTTTATTGCAATTTATCTTGTGATATTCTGAATAAGCATGTTATGACTTATGGAGTAGTATATATGCGAGGTCGAGTAGTCTGTTTTGATGTTGCTCATTTAAATCTATTTTTGGGATTTGATAATTTGATTGGTCATCTCCTTTATGATGATGATTGGAATGTGTCCAATGACTTAATTGCTACGGTACTAACTGGTGGAAAATTGACTTTATAGCCATCTAGCTCTGTACTTCATTCTTCTATGCTTACTCAGAAATATTTCATGCTCTTTAAATTGGTTATGGACAATTGGATGCTAAGCACACATGTTGTTTTTATCTACTTAGCACAGGCCAAATTGATTTATGCGATCGATACTGGGGTGCGATTTAATCTTGGTCGCCTCATCATTGAAGTTATGTTAGCTATTGAGAGTAAGTCACATTCTTTGTTATACTTTCCATGCTTAATCTCACAATTTTTATATGCAAATGAAATTTCCAAGATAGAATCAACCATACTTGAATTGGTGGCTTTAATGAATATTTCTCCACGGATTTTTGGCAACCACGGGTAGTGGATTTGCCATATACCACATCAGGCCCCTTGGATGCCATGGGGACGATTTCTGTTCATCTTCATGCATCTCTCTTTACTGAAATTGAGAGGATTGAAGGTATCGTTCAAGTAGTTGTTGATACTCTTCCCAACTTAAAGCAACGAGTTCTACGCTTTCCCTGTGCTTCATGAATTTGTCTTTTTGGCATATGTTGTCTCAAAGGGGGAGAATTGAGATAAGACTTGTCTACTTGACTAAAGTTCTATTTTTTTCCTCTGTGTTTTGTTGCTTATGCTTGACTTATGCTTGTGTTGTTGAATCTTTAATCGACTTGTGGATTCAATATTTATATGTCCAATTACGTGATTTAGGGGGAGTTTAAGAGTTGTGACAAACATGTCAAAATGGGAGAGATTGTTAAGCTATATTATATATATCTTTAATTTTGTTTTGACATCTCATTTATTAATTGGACATAGAAGATATTGATTATAGTGGGGTTCAAAAAGGTAGGGTTATTACACTAGTAGTTGTGAAAGAATCCTACATTATATTGAAGTCTATTATCATGTTGGTAATTGAATTGTTTTACTGTTGGATTGTGTGGATTTTGTGGATAGAAGAAAATAAAGAGAAGTGATTGTTGCATGTTGGTGAAGGGTTTCTGATGGTGAGAATCGTGCACATCTTCATCAGGGGTATCCGTGGATGTTGCATCATCCTATAGTGTGGAGTTAATCGAATTCTGGAATAGATATATGTGCGTCGTGCATGTGTTCCTAGTGTGTGAAATATAGTGTGTGAACTTTAAGATTCCAAGAGTTGTTCTTATGTGGTGTGCGTCTTTTGGGTTGCGATACATCGTGGGTTAACATGTGATTTTCCAAATTTGGTATTCTGGGTTTGTGCGTGATATATACATAGTGTGTGTAGTATCTCATACAGTTTAATTAGAGATGTTGAAGCTGGGATGAATTATTTCAACTGGTAGACAAATTTTTAGATATATTTCGGGAAGTCAAAACTATAGGAAAGTCCCTCTTTTATCTCAAGTATATCGTTGTTCTGTTCTTAGTTGATTGAGTACTTGAGTTATTTTTATTAATTGTCGTTTAAGTAAAAATAATTGAGTAAAATCCTCTGACGAGGTTAACACGAGTCATTCGTATTATTGGGTATGAAAATCTTTCACAAGAAGTAAGGTTGAGAGATAGTTACAAAGATTGAGTGGTGTTGCTTCAATGTGACTCTGTGTAAATCTATGGCACTTTAAAAGTACTAATATGCGTGAGAGTCTGCAGATGTAAGCAAAATATATCAAACTGCGTTACCAAATTTTGCTGTTTTTCATTATTTTGCTTTTGCTTGTTTTTATTTTTCTTTTATGCTAGAGATGTACACAAAAAATTAGGAAAATTTGCGGAATTACTATCGGTCGTTTTTCAACCTTAAACTGCTAGGTATGCCGACGCATACAGGATTTGACAATGAGACCTCAGGGACATGCTGGATTGGCATGAGAAAGAAATTTAAGAAGAAACAGAAACTGACTTAAATGCTGTCTATCGACTTCTACTTTTATCAGGAATTCATTGGATGTACTTCAATAAAAAGCTTGAAGACAACATTCGCAGGGAAAGCCAATTATCGCTCTTTGCCAGTTAGCTAGAAGTCTTTAACACCCAGTTGCCATCAGCGTCTTTAGTAGGTCTACCTATGGGACCTGTTACATTATTTGCATCACCAACCTGAAGTAACAACGAGATATGGAGTTACAACATATTGTGGATTTGAGATCAAACGATGGTTTCCTGTTGTATGACCCGTCAACATTTGAAAGCGAACCATGATACTGTATAATGTGAGGGGACGATGTTCCAGATATGAGACCTTCTGATGTTTACAAGCTTAGTCTGTTTCATTTACTGCAACGAAATTGCAGCACCATCATCCATTGCAATAGTTCTGGATCAACCACAAATTTATGTTCATCTTGATCAATACAAATGTCAGGTGAAAAAATTATTCACACTCCACTTAAGAGAGTTCTTAGACCATCTTGAGTCTTCAACTCGCTGTAATGGTAGGAACAAGCTCATCTTTTCCGGATCACCATATAGCTCCATGTTCCATATATAAAGCAGAAAAAGCTTATTGCCAATGTGCACCAAGAAAATACACGTGCTCGCATATGCACAGTTTGCTTTTGATAGACACTAACCACCTCACCTGATCCACAAAAGCTTTCTTTGGTATGGACAAAACACTATATTCCTTGTTTTCCTACAATCTTGATAACTGGGTTTGAGTTATTCTTCAGGATAGTTCAGAAAAGGAATCGCCAAGAATGGAAGTCTTCGCAAAGAAAAAGCTCAACTGAAATAGAACCGGGACAGTACATTCCTCAGACGTAACTTTCGGTGTTACCTGACTTGTTCTGTGCTCTTTGTTGCCTATAAATTTGGAGTAAGTCATGTTGGTAAAAACCGTGTATATATTAATGTATATTTAGCCGGAGGAAAGGAAAGCGAAACCAGAGGCGAGAAAAGGAAAACACAGAAAGGAATAGGTGGAGGGATATGGAACCCACCGTTCCAGCTCATTCCACATGGAGAGTAAAGGAAGTGATGCAATCAAAGGGAAATTGAAATCTTCAACTTTCTTCTTCTTCTTCTAGACCTGACCATTCACTACGTCACATAAAATTCAGTTTAAATACGGTTGGAGTCTTTTACACAGGTGATTCAGCTCTCAAACACTTTCGAAATACTTGAAAATCTTATGGGAACTCGTCGAACCCCATATCCGGAATGTTTGGAACGACCGTTAACTAAGCACTCTGATACCATCCCTTAACCATTTCTCCAAGAACCTAACAGAATGCCTTTAGACGACTTGAACCACTTCCTAAAAGGCACTGACGTGATAACCAATTACAAGACGACACCTTTTGTGAAAAACAGTAGCCTATCGACATCGAAAGGAGTTTCACATTGATGTTTTTTGCTTTAAGATCTCTAAAAAATTTTAGAAATGTAATATTTTTAGAGTCCAATTACTTGATCATTATTTAATAATTATTATTAGAAAATTATATTTTTACTATGATAGTATTAGTGACTATATATTGATGTCCACCAATTAGACACGAGTTCATTCAATGACTTTTCATATAAATCTTAGAAATAATAATTTTTAAAGTGTTTAATTTTTGAATTTAATATTAAAAAATTTAATTTAGTAATTAGTTTTTTAAAATTTATATAAATCAGGCTAAAGTGTTATTTTTTATTGATATGATGAACATATATATGGTATTTAATAGGTAAGAAAAAATATTTTAACTTGATTTATATAAATTTTAAAAAATTAGATGTTAAATTAAAAATTAAAAATAAAATACTAAATTAAGAAATTAGATATTAAATATCCTAATTGTTATTACTTTAGGACCAAATTTGAGAATTCCCCTGGACTTGAAATTGGGGATATAACCCCATTTTAGACTACAACTTTTTTTCTCCATCTTCTCTGAACTCTTATGCATACATACAATATAACAGGAAATTAAGGTGCAAACTTTTGTGGATGTGAATAATTTCCACATGGAAACTCCTGTTTTAGGTCTCCAATGGGCTCTCATCCTTTGGATCCAACTTCTTTAATCCCAAACCACACGCCGTAATATTTCATCCAAGAAGCCTAGTATTGGAAATTCATAACCTGTCATTATTGTTTCTGAGGCTGAAAATGGATTATAGACTGTGACTACAGGGAAATGGAAGCTTGAGCTCTCATTATTGCTCAGTGCAGTCTCGTGCTGGAGAATTTAAAAAGAGGCAACCGAGAACTGGGTAGCGGGTAGACAAGCTCCTTTACCACAGCCCTTGTCATGGCTTATCATTGAGCTCCTGATTAGGACATGATCATTTAGAGATCTTCTGTATCTCTGCAATGGTAGAACTTGATCAGAAAGAATCTGTGCCCACAAGCACTACTAACATGGCCACCAAAAAGATGGAGCTTCTGTCCTCTGCAATGAAGAGAACCAGTGAATGGTTTGATACTTATCTTTCTGTTTCGTCATTTCCCCCGTAGAATGTTTCAGCCTCTTGTTACTTAATAATAGAGCTCTAACCATGGAATTGTACAGGATATTCTCTCAGGAAATACCCAGTGACGTTACAGTTCATGCTGGAGGAGCCTCTTTTTCATTGCATAAGGTGTGAGTCCATCCTGACTACTCTTTTTAACTGGTCTAAATAATCGCATAGAGCTCGAAGAGAATGGTAGAAATATAATCATTAAAATGAATTGTCTTCTAATTTACATCCCCAAATACCATCAAAAGACAACATCAGAACTTAAAGAATCTCAGCCTTCTTCCTCGGTTGGCATTGCTGATTTTTCAATTTACTCGTAATTCAATTGCAGTTTCCATTGGTGTCCAACTGTGGATACATAAGAAAATTGGTGTCAGAATCTAGTGGTTCTGATCTTACTGAGATCCGACTTCCAGATATTACTGGTGGAGCAGAAGCATTTGAACTTGCAGCAAAGTTCTGCTATGGAATCAACTTTGAAATAAGTACAGAAAACATCGCCATGCTCCGATGCGTGGCAGAATATCTAGAGATGACAGAGGACTACGCAGTTGGAAACTTAGTGGCAAGAACTGAAGCATATTTGAATGAAGTTGCACTAAAAAGCCTTGCAGGGGCAGTTTCTGTCTTGCATCTATCTGAAAGCCTCATTCCACTGGCGGAGAAAGTGAAATTGGTGAGCAGATGTATAGATGCAATAGCATTTATAGCCTGCAAAGAGAGTCAATTTTCCACATTAGGTAGATCAGTTGACAGTAGTGATGCAGTAATTTCTTCAACGGTGTGTCAGCCAAAGACTATAGTTGATTGGTGGGCTGAAGATTTAACTGTTCTCAGGATTGATATCTTCCAAAGGGTTTTGATTGCTATGATGGCTAGAGGGTTTAAACAATATGGCCTTGGACCTATTCTTATGCTCTATGCACAGAAAGCTCTGCGAGGTTTGGTAAGATAGCAACCTGAAAACTTGACTTGATTCGATCGTGTCGTTCTTCTTGTTCACATCTTTGTTTCTGGAGCAGGAAACGTTCGGGAAGGGGAGGAAGAAGATTGAACCACGACAAGAACATGAGAAGAGAGTTGTCTTAGAAACAATAGTTAGTCTTCTGCCAAGAGAGAAAAATGCATTGTCTGTTAGTTTCCTTTCAATGTTGCTTAGAGCTGCGATATACCTGGAGACAACAGTTGCTTGCAGGCTTGATTTGGAGAAGAGGATGGCTTTACAATTAGGACAGGCGGTCTTGGACGATCTCTTGATCCCTTCCTATTCATTCACAGGAGATACATTGTTTGATGTGGACACAGTTCAGAGGATAATGATGAATTACCTTGAATACGAAGTGGATGGGCACCAATTCGGACACCACCAACCACACGATGATTATGTTTCATCGTTGCCTAATGATATGGAGCGAGTTGGAAAGTTGATGGAGAACTACCTAGCAGAAATAGCTTCTGATCGTAACTTGCCTGTTGCAAAGTTCATTGGCATTGCTGAACTTATACCAGAACAATCAAGGGTAACAGAAGACGGAATGTACAGGGCCACAGATATCTACCTCAAGGTGCAATCTGTTTTACATGAATTCACCTTTATTTCTGCAGGATTTGAAACATATTTTTGTGCTATGTTTCGAATAATACATTATGTTCTATCAGACTACTGAAATTCCAAAACTTTGTGAAGCAAGAAAATCACCAACTGTAATGATCACTATACATATCTTCTATTGTATTTCCATTAGCATAAGTTTGAGTTTTTGATCAATAGGCTCACCCTGCTTTAAGTGATTTGGAGAGGAAGAAAGTTTGCAGCTTGATGGATTGCCAGAAACTATCTCGAGAAGCCTGCGCGCATGCTGCTCAGAACGATCGCCTTCCCGTACAAACGGTGGTTCAAGTGCTTTACCACGAGCAACAACGACTTAGAGATGCTATGAATACTGGTCTGAGTCTCACAGGTGGAGATTCCCCTGGTCTTTCTACTAAACTGAGTTTATATCCCAGTGACATAGTTTCTGATGAACTCTCAATCTTGAAAAGAGAGAACCAAGACCTGAAATTGGAACTCGTGAAAATGAAGATGAAGCTGAAAGAAATTGAAAATTCTGCAAACAAATCAGCTGTAGGCAGCCCAATGTCACCTTCTGAGAAACCCCATTTGCCTCGGAAGTCATTCATAAACTCTGTCTCAAAAAAGCTTGGTAAGCTTTATCCTTTTGTGCGAGCTGATGGAGTCACAACCTCCGATTCCAAAGCCAAAACAAAACGAAGCAAAGACCGGAGGCATTCCATATCCTGAGATTTGCGTTTATTTCTTAAATTTGGCCTCTGTTGTTGTCTGTTTCGGTTCATGTTTTACCTCCGTGTATCTCTTTCTTTTTTGTGTGGTATCACTGTAAATACTAGTCTCACCCATATGCAACTGTGTTATGTTGATGAATGACAGAACTTGTATAATTTTATATTCTCTAGTGTATCTCAATCCTGACCCATTATCTTCTTATAAATTGAGTTATATCCAAGACTCAGAACAACTCTTGGAACAGGGTCCTAAAAGAGCTTCTTGCACTATTTGGACCACCCCTTGCTATACTCAATATCATTTATTGCATCAATCACCGTCTCATTCTCATTATATAAATACTTTATAATCAAATTGTTTTCTACATAGTAGGTAGGCATTTTTAAATACATATTCATGCAAACTTGAATTTATAATGATCTTCTCCATCTCTCAACCCTTTTGAATCAAATTAATTTGCTCATCTAAAATGTCCCATTGTATTGAATCATTCATAATTTTCTAGTAACATTCTAAGATAACAATCATTAACTTAATTCTTTAGGTGAGTGAAAAGAGTATTTTGAAGGATTCTCACACAATATAAGTTGAAAGTATGATTTATACTATCCTTATTATTCAGAAATGCATAGATGGTATAATCGTGTGTTACAGTATTGACTCTTTGTTATTAAAGCGTATATCTTTTTTTAAATATTATATAGATGATAGTTCAAGTATACCCAATGTCTAACTTCAGACCACTTATTTACTCATTTAATCTACCCTTTTAAAACTCACATTTTACATATTAAGATGGATTGAGAGAACATATCATTTCTCTAGGTTAGGTCATGAATAATAATCCCTTACACCATTGACATACTTCACGTCAACGTCAATGGTTTAAGCCTTGAACTTTCATGTATCACCTAGATCATTATCATCACCCAGTTCGAAATTTCACAATGAAGCGGGATCTGGGGAGATCTGATAGCACGTACTCTTACCTCTATATAATAGAGACACTGTTTTCGATAGACCCACATGTAAATGAGACAATATAATAATGCTACAAGTTATAGAAAAAAGGTTAAACTAGTACGGAAAATTTCTATGTAACTAAAATTACAATAAATACATAAATAAATGAAATAGAATTAATAATAAATAAATATCAACAATACTAAATATAATTAATAATAAAAATAACAAAAAATATAAATATATACTAAATTAAAATAAAACTAAATAATAATAATACTACAAAAGCTAATAAAAAAATGAAAAGACAGTAAATAATTAAAAATAATACTAACAAGAATATGCAACTCGCATTAAACATTAAAGAAGCACAAAGTAAAAGTGTGCACGTGGAAACTGGTTGTTGGGGCGAAGAAGACTTCCTCGTGCCATGCATACAATACCGAAATATAAAAATATATGTTACTTAATGTACTGGTATGACAATTGTTCTGGGGAAGGAATGGGTAGTTTCACCGGGAGGGACATCGACAGAAAAGGAAACTTTTTGACAGCCTCGTGTCATTCACCCAAATCACGACTAAAACTAAGTGCACGAAGCACTAACCAAAAACTTAGCTACCTATTTTTGCATTATCCATCTTATATACCCGGACTTGGCGTTTCTCACTCTACAAAATCACCATCCTGTCTCTCCTGTAGGTTGTAGCTGCAAAAACAAATTTAAAGCTACCCACTACAAAAAGAACAATAATCATATTAGCTCATCAAAATATGGATTAAATGAGAGAAAACTTTCTAACATATAAAAGACATAGATCTAGTCACACTAAAGAGAACATAGGATCAAGCAAGGGGTAAAACAAACACAGTTTAGCATATGAACTTCTTAAGAAAAGGTGGGTGTCCACAACGGCATGCATGAACCACCATTTCTGTAAAAAACTTAGATCTGTACTCCAACCTGTTGAATAACTTTGAAAAACAAATAACTACGTACTACTGTGAATCTAACGATTATAATGAGTAAATTAAAGAAGAAACTTTAAAAAACCTGTTGAAAGCATCACTAAAACTCTTAACACAAACCATGCAGCAAGTACAAAAGGAGGCATAATAGAGTAACTTATTGAATCAACTCTTTTACCAACAAGGAAAAGAAGCAGTAAACAATCAATGCACCTGTCAAACTGGTGGTGAACTTGAAAGGCTACGAGTAGACAATACACCAAAGGATCGATGGGCAAGGAGACCCACTATTTTTCAAAAATAAAACAAACCCTAAATGCCTTCGCCAATTCACGGCTCCTCTGAGCATCAACCTCTGTGGGCCCTGCCACTGATATCGACTTCGTAACACCAAATTGCTTCGGCGGTGGCGTTGATCCACTCGATCCCTCTAGACTCACAATCTCAGTAGCCATTAAAGGAAACAAGTCACAGAACTCCAAGACGTCAATTGACAAAACCAAAACTCAAACTCGGTGTTTAGAGCACGATAAATGAAAAACTTGAGAGTTCAGGCAACAAGGTCAATCGAAATCCTCTCAAAGTCGGAAAAAAGGACCCAAATTTTCAGTTGAATAGAACAAACACAAAGTGCGAAACTTTTTTTGAGAAAACTCAGCAATGAGCAAGGAGATCAATGATTTAGCTAACCCTAGAAATCAAAGAAAAAAAACCACATCAACCTCATACATTCACAAATCACAATTTATTCACCCACCAACGATTCATACCACCAGCCACTAACTACAAACCAATCACCCAACCCACCAAGCAATTCAGTCATCTACGAGCCACAACCACTCACCAAGAATCAACCAATTACCACCAACACAAAGTCATAATGCATAAATTGATTAACCACACACAAAAAAACACATAACAGATCTAAGAACCCACTAGTGATGGGAGAAAAGGCTGAACTACTGAAGTAAATCATGCAATGGAGGGGTTACAGATGGAGGAGGAGCATATGAGCAACCTAAAGGAGTAGATCTAAGAACTAAGAAGCAACATGGACGATGGACAACAATAGACTTGAGAACACTACTATTTGCATTTGTTAAAAATCAAAATCACCAGCGGTTTATACTGCTGCTGATGATGATTTCATACCAGTGGTGTTGCCACTAGTGAAGCTTGACTCTAGAAAACGTGAAGTCCCTAAAAAGCTTATTACTAAAGATACAAAAAGAATGGAACTTTCGAACCCAAAATAGCTAAACATTAAAACCCAAATGGAAATAAACAAACTGAGTACTCACTGAGGGCATGAAACAGATTTTCTTAGAGTGGTTGTTGAAGGGCATAAAAAATAAAGCAGTCAAGAGGATCTATTTTGGGCCATCCTATTAAGATCTAAACCTCGTAAAATTGATCCTCGAAAAGAAAGAAAAAGAAAAAAGGTGAAATCATACCAGTTTGTCATAAAGCAAAAGAACAAAGGAGACCCTATTTGGCTTCGCAATAGGAAGTGCATTGCTTAAATTTTGTTTCATCTTATTTTTACAAAGTAATGGATCACTTATGTGGAAAGACACATTACAAGAAAATTATAAAATACCAACGAAAAAATCTGTAGTAAAGTAGCGATGAAATAAAAAATTCATCGTTAAAAGAGGATGAAATGTTACCACTAACTTTGCTGACGGAATTTAGCGATAGACTAGCAAATGTCGTTATAAAAATAGGCGTCAATGGTTCCCATCTAAAATTTCCAACGGAATTTATTGACATAATTAATTTCTATCCGTAAATTAAAACTAAAGGAAAACGATGTCGTTTAAATTGGAAGATAATTGTCATTTTCCTTTTAAATTGACAAACACAAAC
This sequence comes from Erythroxylum reticulatum, assembly GCA_025504915.1. NCBI lineage: Eukaryota > Viridiplantae > Streptophyta > Magnoliopsida > Malpighiales > Erythroxylaceae > Erythroxylum > Erythroxylum reticulatum. The sequence continues at coordinate 4,326,459 of JANSVA010000218.1, read as the reverse complement.
CTTTCTTCTCTTCTTCTCTGTTGTTTTCTTCTTCATTTTCTGTTCTTCTTCGTTTCCTCCATCTCTGACAGAACTGTCTTATTTCGTTTATCCATTTTTCATGTTCATTTGTCATCTTTGCTTCCATTGTCGAGGTTGGTCATGCCTGCTATTGGGTTTATTTTTTCTACTTCATTTTGTGTTGTTAAATGATTTTATTTTCGTTGGTTTTGTTTGTATGGATTGAGTTGTGATGGTTTATTTTGGTTGTTAATGGGTTGTTTGTTGTTTTGTGTTAATGTTAGTGAATAATGGAAAAAGACAGCAAATTTGAAACAAATTAGAGATAGATTTATGTAGCGTACCAAGTGTTCGATGAAAGTTCTGTTAAAAATGAAAGTTCGATTAATTGGTTTTAAAACTTCGAAATTCATATGTGAACCTTAATTAACACTTATAGTGACTTAAAACAAACTGTGCACAATCTTGCCTTAAAGTCGTAGAGCTATATAGAAATTATGACAATCCAGAAATTACTTAGATTTGTTGTGGACCAAGTTCAGTGAAAATTACAATAGTTGCTAGAGGGTTTCATGAAAGGTACTAAATTCAAACATAAAAAATTATATAAATAAGTTCCAAATAAAAACTTATGTAGGACTTACAGTAAATGAAGTGTGATTGCATTAAATAAGATAGCTTTAGCCATATGTATGATTATCTCCTTAGAAGTTATATATCAATGAATCATGGTTTTAGCTGCAATAATCATCACTAGTTGTTATGAGTATTGGCTAAAAATTAACAAGATCATTGTGTTACCACTTACTGTTATGTTTTGTTATGTCCCAACATATATTTAAAACTATTGCATGAAAAGGTTTTAACAAAAATATGTTGAAAAACTTATAGTCAAATTCGTTGTATTCAACGACCAAAATTATAGGCCTGGAATTGCTTCCAACTATCCCCTGTGACGATAGGTTTCATATTATGATACAATTTGTTTTATATGCCAATAGTTAATGGAAATAACTTGGAAAAGACTTGCTAGTCTAAAGAATATTGTAGAGGTTCTCATAGATGAATTTACCATGTATGGAGGTTCATTCAATAATTGTTAACATAATCTGGCACGTGTGTTGCAAAGATGTATAAGAACTAACTTTGTTTTAAACTTTAGAAAATGTCATTTTCTAGTGGAACAACGTATTGTTTTGGGTTATATAGGTTCAGCGAGAGGGGTTAGAGGTAGATAAAGCTAAAATCAATGTTGTTCATTCTCTTCTTTACCCTATTAATGTTCAAAATTTTTGTTCTTTTCTTGGAAATATAGGTTTTGTAAAAGTATAGGCCTAGCTCGAGCCTTATTTTTCTATACTATATATATTTTATTGCAAAAATTTAAAATCTAATTTGGCATACAAATGAAAATTTCACCAACAAGTACCAGCACCAGTTAACAACACCACTTATAGTAGTGTTAGAATCACCTCTGGTGGAATGACAATCACTTATTGGTTAATAACACCCTTATAGTGGTGTTAGGATGAGGTTTCTAAGCCTCTCCCAATAACTCAAAAATAATTTATTAAAATTCCAAATCTTCTACTAAAGAATTAAGCCATAAACAAACATTACAAGAAAATTTGGTTTTCATTCCGTCGACAAATGAATTTGGTGACGGAAATTAATAGTGGAACTAGTCGTCGGAGAAGTGGTCTAGGTGAAATTTAGTGATGGATAATTCTAATCCGTCACAAATTTAGCGACGAAAAATGTCAATTCTGTTGGTAAATTTAGCAACAAAATTTTGTAATTCCCTCAGAAAATGTAGCAACGAAACACACTAATTCTATCGATACATTTAACAACAAAATTTTACACATCCGTTAGAAAATTAATGATCGTAAGTTGTTTGTCCTTCGGTAAATTTACCTACATAATATTCTTATTCCACTGGTAAATATACCTACAGACAAACAATGTTCATCGCTAAATTTTTTGACGAAAATTGTCATTCCTTTGATAACTTTTACCTACAGGCAAATAATGTTTATCACTAAATTTCTCAATGGAATTACAATATTATGTCGGTCGTGGTTGAAATTATCATAGATAAATCATTTCCTTCTTGAGTTTTCTGTTGATAATCTTTTAATTTTTTCTACATTTAATTTCTCTAAATAATAAGTTATGTGATCATATAAAATAAAAATTATCCTAATTGATAATAAAAAATTATAATGTACAATGATAAGTTTCTTGAAAATAACTGTAAATTAAGAATTCATACAAAATTACTTAAGAGCAGCAAAACATTTACATTCACTTATTCATCTAAGTTATGCAACTGGTGAAAGCGGATGCTCTGCCTGTTGCAGTGAGGTGCAACACCTCCCCTTCAACTTATCCACCTCATGATGGAGTTGGGCTGTATACTTCATTAGCCTCTTTACTATGCTCTCAAGATGAACGACTCTCTCATTGAATGCAGAGCGCGTACTAGATGCAGTTATACTGGATGTGGAAGATTGTGAATAGTCTGTGTTTGCAAAGGAACCTAAGCCGAAGATCCTTCCATGATGGTTCTTACCACCTACTGCATCAAGATATGTCTTACTCTCATTAGCAATTTCAGAGTACTGAGACTATCGTTGAATACTTTCTTATATTTGGTCTTATCATTATAATTGTTTATGTTAATAAGTGATAATTTTTAAGAATTAATATTAAAGTATAAATTTTACATACATTAAATTCTTTACATCGAGTGTTGACGAAGATCATATCATCATACTTCTTAGTGTAGGTGTGGAGAAAGAGTTGATGTAGTGTAGGCTTCCTGATCGTAGACTTTGCTTGCATTAGAATAAAGTGTTATAAGTGAATTACAATTTACAAAAAAAATTTATAAAGTTTCCTCTATTTTTGTGATGTTTTTCACCTGTTGAAAAAAAACATTTACTCAACAACACAATCATTAATGACAGCAAACATTTATAACATTATCATTCTCTATAATACACATATATTTTCATTCTAAATTCCATACATTAAATTACATTGAAATCAAATTTCATATATCAAAGTACAAAAATTAGAATATAAGTGTAAATTTTAGTTACTTACAAGTTTCTCTGTATGCTCCTGGGGGGTCATAGATCCTCTAGTGTGTACAGGTAAACTCTCTCTCTCCGATCTTCCACGTCTATTTGCAGAATTGCACTCTAAAATGAACATTGCCTCTGGTGATGCCAATGCTGCTATCAATGAGTCCATATTTCTTCATATATGTAAGGTCATACACCATTCTTGTGTATCAAACCAAGAAAGTTTCTATAACGTGCATGAGCTGGCCTCTCCCATACATTATAAATTACAGCATCAAAGTTTGAATCCCAAAAAAATTCTTTCTTAAAAAAAGAAAAACATACTATAAGTACTTATAAAATACAATATTTATCTAATTAATGTATAAAATTAGATAAAATAAAAAAAAGATTAAAGAATATACTTTTTGTACCTCAAACTCTTGATAGTAAAAATCCTTTGTCTCCTGAGAGATATTCTCTCATATATAATCCTCAAGATCTATCTTCTCCTCAAACTTTGATGAGATATTTCTGGAGCACATTCCAGACAGAACCAACCTAATATATGAGTTATTTTAAATCATTTTCAAATTAAAACTTATAACTTCAGTATAAACCTATGGTGTTATCACGTATTACAAAATTTTTATAATTTCATTTATAAATTATTGACAATTGTAATATAAGTTCTTTCATCAACTCCCTTAGCTCCAGGCTGGAAGCCACCTCTTTCATCCTTAATGTTTGCCCCTGATATCTCTATCAGTATAGGGGTAGTGGATGGTGTAACAGGGATGCTGGATGGTGTAACAGCAGGTTCAGAAGGTAACTGTATAAGGATTGTAGGTTGGGAAGGTAATGCTTCATTTGGATGTACAGTAGCTGAACTTACAACACCTGATTCTGTAGCATCTGCAAAATGTGATCCTTCACTTGGACCTGGACTGGCTCGTCCAAATGGTGGTAACCTGACCCTTGGCGACACCATTTCCTGTTTTCTCTTTTGTGGCATATTTTTAACCTAAAATTCACATTTTTTTAATAATCCAGTAATAAAACAATAGAACTTAAATATATAAAAAATATAGTATTAATGTAATAATAGATTTATTCATATAATATTCTATTACAAACACAAATTAATCTTTATCATCATTTAATTGTAAATTAAAATCATCATCATCTTCTTTTTCTGAAGAATTAGAATCAAACTCAGGCTCCTCTGCAAATCTCTCGCAGTCCTCATCCTTTCCAAATGAAATTTCAACATATTCATTACTTGGATCATTCAAAGGTTTATTCTCGTCATATGTTACACATGCATTTATTTCATAAACATCTTCCTGAAATGCTTCACATTCAATTCTCTTATTTTCTAATTTTCTATGTAATTCAAAAACACCTCTAGGTTTTACTTTGCAAACGACCAACTAATCTGACTTATCTCAATGTAAGTTGGGAAAAGAGATATAATACACCTGAATCGCTTGCATCGCCAACACGAAAGGTTTAAATTGTTTGAATCTTCTTTACTGGTTAATTTCAACTAGATTGTATCGACTATGCATTTTTTCCAATATTAGGAGTTGGATCAATCCATTCATACTTAAATATCACACTCCATTTTATTGGCAATGCAGGGTACTCAATTTCAAGCATCTCAATAATTTTACTATAGTAATCCATCAATTCTCCCTGTATGCAAACTCAACTATTTACTGTTGTCATGCTATGACCATGATCTTTTACGTGAAGCTTGTATCCATTAACAAAATTTATCATATATGATTTAACAGTTCGCTAAGGTCCTTTCGTAAGATCATATATGAACTTATTCTCTATTTGATTTTTTGAGGCCTATATAAAAAATTATCATATTAAATAGTATAATGTCATTTAAATACTTTGATATGAAAATTCAACTATTTCAATTATTGCAAGTAAAAAATTACATATTTCTCAAACCATCGAGGAAAGTTTCTTTCAACTTCTTTATTGATATCATCCTATGTTTTTTCAAGCATTAGCTCATGTAACCATTCCTCATATAATCTAATTATTATGTATTTTAATTGTGAACAATGCTAACTTCGAAAACCCAAATAATAAATTTCAAATCCAACTTAAACTTATTGCATGAAATGTTGAACTTCTTGAAATTCAATAAAATGTAACCATGAGTAACCTCTATTTCTTCTTTTATTAATGTTCTTCAATGGATAAGTTACCATCAACACCACCTATTTCTCCCCTATCATCATTACAAAAAACTTTTCTTTCTCTTGTATACATATACGATTCAAATTATATGAGCAAAATGCACTTGTTTCCTCCACTAAATAAGCATTATATATCGAACATTCAACTCAATCCTTGTTTTTGACATTTTTCTTCAAGTGATGCAAATACCTACATTACGAATAAGGTTATTACAATTATGTGATTAAAACATGCTATAATTTTTATTTAAATATTAACTATAATTACCTCTCAAACGGATACATCCATCAATATTGAACTAGACCAACAAGTTTGGTCCTGTGTGCTAAATATACAGGTAGATGCTCTATACAATCAAAGAAGCTTAGAGGAAAATTTCCTTCTAATTTGCACAAGATAACTAGAATTTTACTTTTTAGTTTTCCATTTCAGCCAATTTTATTTCGGATGATGTTAAGTTTTTGAAAAACAAACTTAATTTTATTATAGCTTTCCAAACCTTTTTTAGTAGCAACTCCCGAAATGCAATTGGAATTAACGTTTACATGAACACATGACAATTATGACTTTTTATCCTAAATAATTTACACTTTCTCATATCCACACACCTTGCCAAGTTTGAAACATAATCATTGGGAAACTTTAGACTTTTCAACCATTCATACAAAATTTACTTTTTTTTTGTCCAAAGTGTAACATGCTTTTGGATATTTACTAGTGCGAAAATATTTATCTAGCTCATTCCTTCTACAAAAAAAGTTTCAAATCAGCTCGTGATTTTGCATTGTCCTTTGTCCTCCCTTCAATGTTCATTATGGTGTTGAACAAATTGTCAAAAATATTTTTTCAATATGCATCACATCTAGATTATGACATTTCAAATTAGTTTTCCAATATCTCAAATCCTAAAAGATATTTCGTCCACATTTATTGACGATTTTACTTCATTACCGCTTGAGGTGCTACAAATTAATGACTCCCTATGTCGTGTCCACTTAAAATAATTTGGAACAAATCCTTTTTCTTAATAAATGGAAATTCAATTCATCAAAAGGAAGAAAACGAATATGTTTTGTAGCACTCTATTACCACAGGGTATATACCGGAACATCTTGAGGATATTCTAGTACATAACCTATGATAATGGCGTGCTAGAGCAGTCACTACAATCACTTAACATGGCATCATCTATCTTTATTCTCTTATAAGACATCATCAAGAAAGTCACAATATTTTTAAAACCAAAATTTCCTCATTTCATTTCATAAATCCGAACGTATTTACATTGTAGCTTTTAAACACCCATTTATGTACATCATCATATCCTAATACAAAATATGTTACATGAAAGAGGAAATTACACAAAAAGTCTATCTAATCTTTTCAATCCCAGCTGACCGACCTTTGAATGATTTCTTCTTCTTCCCAAAAGTACAAGACTATACTTCTTGTAGCGTCTCTTAGTAGCTACAGTCTTCTCTCTCGGTCTTGAAAAATTAACGTTGCAATTTTGGTGAGTTTTACAAACTCAATGAGGTAACTATCATCGATGGTTCGCTCAATTCATGCAATACATCACACATGTAACATATACTTCACATCTTTGCATTTTTGCATAAATTATCACATATCAGCTTCTCATTTAAAGGTAAGACAACATACATTTCAAACAGTCAATATACATATAACAATATATATGAAATGCTCATGTGACTCTTTTTCAATTATTACATTGTTGTTACCGAGTGCCTAAACTGTCTCGTATTCATTGTAAATATCAGGCTCATTTATACTGTCCCTTATTCGTTGGGAATACAGGGCTCATTTTACATAGTGAGCGTTTGACTCTTAATCACATTTGGAGCTTTAAGCTTATTTTCGGTGGCTACTCATGTCACAACTCTCATTATCTCATCATGCATTCATATATGGAATGTATCTCTCATATTCAAACAATCATGTTAAGAAGCATTTATTTCGTCACATTCATATATAAGTAGCACTTCAATATCACATTCATGCATCAAGTCTCGGACTTCATTGTCTGGCATAAAGATAATCAAATCACATTCATATCATCATTCAAAACATGTTTTAAAGCAAACAATTGATTGAGTGAAATTGTCTAGGTTACTCACAATTTGTTCTAGAAGCTATTATCTCGAAGTCCCGACACCATCTGGATGATGACACTCTATATGTTCCTCTATATCATGCAAAACATACACATTTATATACATCAGCACTTTGCATAATTATAAGTATTCATTGATGGACATATGTATATATGGAATATGTACAATGCATGTTTAATGACAATCTCAGGTATATATCCTTAATATGAGTCTTATAACCAATTAACATGATCTTTGAATCATTCTTTGATACCTAGTACACTTCCTTTACCTTAATCACTCAATCCAACATCAGTTCTGCTCATTCAGAATCACAATCAAGCCTAAATATCTCTTGAGAAAAACATTGATAAGTCATTCATCTATAAACAAACATATCTTGGGACAAAGGCATAACTTTTGATGTAGATGTCGGATTAATGTCATTCTAGGACGCTTTCAAAGAGGACTTCGAGATTTACAACTTTCATGAAGACCCCGAAGAGTCTACGTCTATCCTAACCTTACTTTCACTCTAAATTGTACCAAAACCTCTAATGCAACATCATTTCATAATAATTCAAATACCAATTTGATTTCATTAAACTCTCTAATGTCTACTTATTTGATTCATCACTTACAATTAATTCTCATCATCTGCAAATTCCTATCTTTCTTTTTCATAACATATCTGACTTATATGTAACAACAATTCATATTCAAATTCATCATCTCAAGTTGATAACTTCTTTAAGTATACATAATTTCAACTCAACATCATCCATACACTCAAATAGAACGCATTCTGATACACTCAAAACTGAACACATCATACACATTCATCCACCAATTTGCTGCACACAGTCCTCAATTTCATGTCAAATTTTTAGACTCTTAAATATAGAATTTAAATTATATTTCTTCATGAAAAATGTAGTCATATGTCTCTAGTTTAATCCAAATTAAGAATCATCTCATTTGGATAACTACAAAACAAGTTATGGCTAAAACACAGAAGCATAATTAGTGAACATGTTACTACTACATTTTCTAGCACTCATCTTCCAATTTTTCATATTTCACACCTAACACAACTTGTACAAAGATCACTTTTCCTACTTCATTCTCAACTCCATTTTAACTCAATATCATTCACAAATAAATCATGATCTATATTTGATCATTAACTCAAAAACAGAACAGGTGCATATACCATTCATTATTAATTTTTGCACTCATCCTAACACCATTTTGATGATCATTCCACCTCTAAAACATCTCTAAAACAATTTATGAATTATTACTCATCATACATATACAAAAGCAAGATATTTACATCAACTATTCACCACTCAAGTTCATCACACATAAAACACCACTTTAAGCCATTTAACCTCTAACTATCATCATAAAAGCTTCATTAAACACTACCCATGAAGATTTACAAGATACTTACTTGATTTAGCTTCCAATTCTTCAAAATTTTCAAGAACATCAAGAATCCCTAATTTTCCATACATCTCACGTCCATCATCATGGAGATTGGAAGGTTTAGGTTTTCTTGTGGCAACGAAGAAGATAACATGAAGGAAGTAGTAATTGAAAGATGAGAGAGTTGGTTCAACGTTAGTAGAGGTGAGAGTGAATGGAGAAAATGAAAATGGAGGAGAAGAAGTAGCAAGCCACGAAGAAAGCACAAGAGAATCGTGAGAACTAAGACAAAGGTGGTCTTTCAATTAAAAGAATAGTGATATTAAGACATGGTTTGGCAAGTGACACTTGTCACTTGCCACATGTCCTATTCTTATAGCTTTAAACTAGGTTCCTTCCTTTAACTAGTCCAATCAAATCAAATTTCTACTCTAATTGTCTCTGAATTTTCAATGATACTCGTCAATAAATAAAAAAGTCATTTTTTTTTTAATTTTCATTATCATTGGACAGTAATTCTACTACCGTTTATCAGTTGTCTTGCCACTTGATATTTTTCCTAGTCTGATAATACCCAAAATTTCATAAATTTCCTAATTTTTACTAAAAATTCTAAATCAATAATTATACTCTCCAATTACATTTTCAACACATAAAAACCACAATTCTCAATACAATCACATTTATACTCAATTATATCCGAAAAATGTCAATGAATACATGTACAATCATTTAATGTGAAAAAGTCAATAATCATGTGTATGTGCATATCATATTATGCATGAGCATAAAATGCATTTTCTAATCTCTCATATTTACAATTTTAGCCTTAACACGGGTAACGGGATATTACATGTTTGAACTTTTCACAAGGACGTCTAATCTTTGGACCATCTATATATATGTAGGTTGACAACATGCATAGTCAATAAAAGCTTGAACTCCCTCAAAAAACTCAGGATTAATGAAACCATCAGGTGTTAATCGTCTATACATCCAAGATCTATCAACATTACTCATTTATGCAGAACTGTTATTTAACAAAGTGATTTCATAGTTAGATATAATAATCGTTATAGTAGTATCCATATTAATCTTACAGAACATTTAATCTTTACTTTACACATCATTAGATCATTCATTTTCCCTAAGTTTTTGCAAGTCTGTGGCCATTTTCCCTCTAAAATGAAACCAACCAATCCCACCATATGATTTCATAGTTACAAAACTCATTAACAACCAATTCCACCTTAGTTATTGGACAATCATCACATTTTAAGTCGTAAGAACCTTCCAATATCATAGAAGAATTACAAGTAAAGATAAGGCTTTGATCTTTATTATCCATAATATATATTAATACCCTATAAGCAACCTACAAATGAATTGTACTTAGCTTATCGATATATTGACTTAATTTATGGACAACATATGTGAGTATGAGCCAAATAAAGCAATTTGCCAACCACCATGCTACAAGAAGTGACATTAAAAAGTAAAAAAAGGCACCTACAGATTGTTTTATTAACTTTTTATTAAAATTAAAAGAGTGAAAATTGGTTTACAATAAATAAAATCAGTTTCATTAAAAAGTTCAAAAGCACATTTTTTACTTACATATATTAATTCCAACACTAGATGGGGAAATCCCCAAGCCAAGAAAAGAAAATTCATGGCCTTAAATCTTTAATGTTGAAAGTTGTACGAAGAAAAGCCTTTGATAACATCAACTTTCTCAAAACTATCACTAGCTAAAAGAAAATGTCATCCATATAAATCGAAAAATGACCAAGCGACCATTTGAGGACTAAACAAATAATTATAAATTAGAAGATTCTTGTGTGAATTGTTGAGAAAACGTAGAATTCGATAGCTTTGTGTACTAAATTTGAATCAATCACCTATAAGTTCATTTTCAAAGTTTGATGTTAAGTAAGCACTATGGTACGTGGCATCATTAGACCAAATGAATCAAGAAAACAAGTTCTCACTGTAACTCCTAGGCTCATGAAATTTTTCACCGATAAGCCTCATAGGAGTTGTATCACGGGTTTTTAGCCAATATACCATCCTAGGGGTTTATTATGCAAAGAATTGTTATGTCAATTACGTGTATTTCTTATGTTAATACTATGCTTGAATTAATCACCTACAAGTTCATTTCTAAAGTTTGATTTTAAATAAACACTACGGTACGTGACATTGTTAGACCAGATTAATCGAGAAAGTAAGTTCTTGTTGTGACTCCTAGCCTTGTGAAAATTTTCACCGATAAGCCTCATAGGAGTTGCATCATAGGTTTCTAGCCTATATACCATCCTAGGGTTTATTATGCAAAGAAATTTCATGTCAACTATGTGAATTTCTTATGTTAATACTAAGTTTGAATTAATCACCTACAAGTTAATACTAAGTTTGAATTAATACTTAGTTGAACCATTTACCTTGATAGATGGACAATTGCAACCTACAAAGAAGATAGAAGAGGTTGGACAATTATCGACACTCTTCAACATAGAACACGACCTGAAAGAGCAATAAATAATTAGCTAGTTTTTGATAAGTTTAAATTGAGCATAGGTACATATATGCATTAGATTTAAGTTGTGTATTACATATTCTGTTTCCTTTCTATTAATATTTTCATATCCTACAACTTATAATATTGTTTAAGCCATTGAAGTCTCGATCTATGCTTGAAAAAGAACAATTAAACTCAATTTGATCATAACCATTTTTTGCAATATCACATATGGACAAAGATAACATATAAATTTTCCCAAGATCATAACCATTATTATGAAAAAAAATCATTATTATGCAAAACCCTTATTAAAGTTTTTTTTTTGCATAACCATTTTTTTTCATACATATTAAGTGTTTATTTTCTAAACCTCCCATGAGATATGGAATTGGTTTCGTGCATATCAAGTGTTTATTTTTTTAGCTCAAAATAACTTTAATGATAGGTATGGAATTAGTTTCACTTAAGGAATTGCATTAAAGAATGCCTATAGTATTTTTATAAGGGTCAAGTAATTATGTGATGAGACTATGTCTGAATCTTCACATGGTCGTATTGCATTTTTAAATGTTTACAAAAAATACGTGCCCATCTATCATCCTCTAAGTCCCAAGGAAAAGGAAATTCATATATGGATCACATTATAAACCTAGAGGGTATAATACTCAAGGTAAAAATAGGCACAATTTTTATGTAAGGTCATCTCAAAAGAACTTACAACCTCCTTCTCATTCATATTGGCCTCTTTCTTGTTAAAATGGTATTAAACAAACTCCCAATCATTATAGGTCTCTTTATAAGCATAAAGGCATGATACTTGCTCCCATTTAATACCAATCCTTATGAAAATAAAAAAAGCATCACATTTTCTCTAAATCACCATAGGTCATAATGTTATAAAAAGAGCATATCATATGCTAATCATTTATTAGGCTTTACTATCACACAAAAAGAACTTCAAATCCCACTTAATATAGACCTTATAAGAAACAAAGAAGCATGACATTTTCTCTAAATCATCATAGGTCATATTTTCATTAAAAGAGCACAATGTATGCTAAACCATTTGTTAGGCTCCACTATCACATAAAGAGAACTCCTAATCCCTTACATGTCAAAAAGAAACGTTATATAACCCACATCCTCTAATTATAAATGCATATAAGTTATACTCTTAAAGGTCTTTCTCATATGGTAATAGCACTTTCAATTCTCATCATGTGAAATACTATTTTATGGTGATTATAGATATATCTATAAAAGTTTCTCTTTGAAATAATGCTTATGAAGTAAACCAAAAACGATATAGGTTGAAAGAAAAATTAAGAACTAATCTCTAAGGACCAAGTTTGTATGGGTACCTAAAATTGATATTTTTAATCTATTAGAACCAACTATCGATGCTCTTCAACATAGAACATTGCCTGCAAGAAAGACAATAAACAATTAGCTAGTTTTTTACAAGTCTTGAATTGAGCATAGGTACAAAGATGCAAGTAATAGCACAAGTAGCCAAAACGAAAAATGCTCAGGACATAAGCTGTAACAAGTCCCTCGTAGCAATCAACATCTGTTTTTACCAAATATCATATGGTTCATGGAAGTTCCAAGCTCTTTATAGGTTTATAGCTAACAAAGTTGCACTGAGTTGAATATAAAGACAGTTGATCTTCAACTAGTTCAATGAATTATTATAATGTTATAGTCAAAGACTTGGTCTTCTTTTGCCTTATATTTAATTCCTTATTGAGTGCTGGTTTTCTTAGTAGTTTTGCTACTACTACTGTTTTGTGTTATAACAACTTTGATTGTTGTATTTCTTTCAACTTAAACCCTTATTTTTATTAATATAATTAATTTCATTTCTAAAAAAAATTAATCTAAGGGAAGAAGTAATCGATGTCATATAAATTGCCTAATTTCCATAATTAAATTATACAACATAAAAGAAAAAAAGGAATCACATATTCATTATCCAAATAAAGTGTACTTACTTGCCTTTTTTATAGCTATGAACATAAATAAGAAGTTGGATATGTGAGAGCTTAAGAAAAAAAAAGATCATATATAATAATTCAAACCATAAATAGATTGAAAATAACAATTTATCATATTTATAGCCTTTGTCTATATATGGTCAACATACAATATCATAAAATACAATGAAAAAAATTGTATAACCAACAAGGTGGTCTGCCACTAAATTTAAATGTTGTCAACACTATTTTGTTTATAGTTCTCTTAGCTAGTCTTCCTCTATACTATTCCCTAAGTCGTATAGATAACTTAATGTTTGTCCTTCAGAGCTAGTGCAATTTCTTTGACCCCTACTTGCATCAATATATTTCTCCAAACACTAAGTACAACACTTGCTTAATATGAAAATTTTTTGCACATGACAATGAATCATATGTTACATCTTGTCAATATAATGAAGTTTGACATACTTGATACTAGATACTCTTGTTGAGTTAATGAATATTTAATTTTACTTGTACATACTTCATATTCTTGTTGAGTTAATGAATATTTAATTTTACAAAAAAATAATGACTTGCCTCGTTTAAATTAAATTTAATTTAATTTAATTAACAATAAAACGACATCATTTTCTTTTAAATTTAAACAACAATACCGACGTCATTTGAATTTACCAATCGAATGATAATTCCGTAGGTAAATTACCAACTGAATGGAGTTTCCTTAGGTAATTTACCTACAGAAATTTCTTCCATCGGTAAACTTCGTCGTTTATTTTTACAACGAACCATTGTCGTTTATTTTTATGATGACATTTATTATTCCATCACTATATTTCGTTGCCAAAGTTTTGCGGATAAATTCCCTCCACCTTTACCGGCATATTTTTTTCATCACAAAATACTAATTTTCCCAGCAAGTTTACCAAGAGAAATAAATTTACATCACTAATTTATTACGAAATTTTTCCTTCAAAAATTTCGTTGGTGAAAACAAGGGGTATACAAATTGAGAATCTCTAGTCAAGTTTTCTAGAAATTTTAAATTTCTTTTAACTTACTCAACTATTTTTACACATTTTATTCTATATTTAAATGCTATTGACTAAGTTATTATAAAAGGAATAGGTTATAGAATCTCCTCTGGTGGAATGACAATCACTTGCCAGTTAATAACACCCTTATGGTGGTGTTAGGATGAGGCTTTTAAGCCTCTCTTAACCACTTAAAAAAATTAATTAAAAGCTCTAATCTTCCAATGGATAATCAATCATAAACAAAACAGGGGGGAATGCAGATTGAATTTTCTGGAAATAATCAACATAAAAGCAATTACTTTTTTTATAAGAAAATATATATAATGTATGTTAATTTTACTATTCTATTAATATTTTTCTAACTAAATTATAACTAAGAACAATTTAGTAATAATACTTAAATATAATTTGAATATTATAATTATTATAACATCATAATTTTAATTACATATAATTATTTTAAGAATTTTTTCTTTAATATTAAGTATTAAATTTAATAAACGAAATACGTAATAATGATTAAACTAGTAATGTTATACATTAATTCAATCAACCAATTCACTGCAACTGATCCACTAGTCGTAGCCATAAGCTTCACTTTATCATAATTCCTCCATAGTGAAATATGAGCCTGATCCACAAGAGTCCCTCATCCAGAAAATCTATATTTCATCGCCAAAATAGTTGAGTCCACTTTCCAGTGATTAGTCCTGCAGATGTATGAACCGTTTACAGCAGGAGCAGAAGTTATCTCAAACGAAGACTCACTGTTCGAACCAAGAAATAGAAACTATTTATATCACTCCAATCATCGCTATGGAGATTTTGTGCTAGGCGACTTCTGAGAAAGGATAAGTGCTTCCTCGACTTGTTGGGAAAATCGGATAATTTTTTCCTCTAAGGTAAACAACTAGTGAAGTGAACCGATTCAATAATACCCAGGAAAGACCGCTAAACGGACTCCTAATACAGTATTATCATTCCACGTAATATCCCAGGAAAGGGCGGAGGGGTCACAAACAGTCTCATTTAAAACCCAGTCCCCTAGACAGAAATTACGTACACGGTGTATTTATCACAACCTATCCCATGTACACACACAAACAGTAAATACACCCAAATAATTTGAACACAACACTACAAATATACCCGACAAATAATATTGAATACTATAAATGCAAAATAAATAAAAGAGATAAGGAAAGAGCACACCCGAAATTGATAACGGAATTCGACCAATTATGCCTACTTCTCTGAGCACCACTTAAGGAAGCCTACTCTTATTAAGAAGAGAATACTAAATTTGATATGTATCCAATTTTTGAGTATTTATCAAATTTTTTGGGATGGATATTGATTAGGAGAGGGAGGAGTTATTTTATAACTTCAAAAACTCCTCTCATCTTCATCTCTTCCTAATATGGGATTGAAATTAAGCCACCAAAGTCAAAAAAACAACAAATAGCCATCAAAGTAAAAAATATACAACAAATCTCCACCTTGGCATAATTTCAAGTCCCACCAAATGCAAGTATCATTCATCCTCCCAATCAAACAAACAGCCTTTGTAGTGCTTCCAATTTGCACCCTCAGGCGGCAACTCAAAAGTGCAAGATGTTGACTAAGTCTAAATAATGTTTAAACTTAGCTTTTGTCACCACCTTGGTCATCATA
>JANSVA010000218.1:4289509-4300290 GCA_025504915.1 Erythroxylum reticulatum | reverse complement strand
ACAGTAAACTAGTAAAGTGTACAGTATAACTGTATAATATACCAATATGGACTATTTTGCAATTTTTAAAAATTTTATGGACTATTTTATAAATTTAAAAATTTTCCCGAAATAGTACCCGGTATCAGGACAGTTTCGTTCCAGAACTCAATCCGGTACCGAACCCGGTACGATATTCATAACATTGATCGAGACCACGATATCAATTTCTTATTTAATGATAAGTCTAACTAAAAATTATAAACCCATTAGTTTTAGGATTTTACCTCTATAAAATATGTTTTTTACAATGAATAGTTATAATCTTCTTTGTGCAATTCAAACTTTGTTCATAAAAAAATTGCTCTGGATTTACCTGTCCAAAGATCGGTTAATGGCCTTGAAGTTAGTAGCAGTAGGCATGTCATTCCAGGTTTATGATGGCTTACTAATATAAGTCTTTAAATAAAGGGAAAATGTCAAAATTATTAATAAATGGGAAAATCCGTAATTCTTAATACATCAAACATGCTTTTGGTCTGCACGTTGATACGGAAATTTTTTTTTAAGATGTGGGAAGAACTGCAAATATGATTGGTGTAGCCTTACAATATTGATGCATGGATCACAACCACAAGCAAGGATACGGCCAACGTATATCTGTATCAATTGATTCAGTATTGTTTAACTGAATGTATAAATTTAATTTAAAATTTTCAATTTTGTTTAGGATTTTAATTATTTTGAAATTTTTATATAATTAGTATAAGGAGCATGCATGACCATATAATTAAGGACCACGAAATACTCATTTTTATGTTTCAAAATCACATTTTAGTTTGATATTTTTTTATTGGTGTTCTAGAATGACTTATTTGAAGCAACATAAAGTAACATCTCTTGTGTAGATTAATTACTGTTAGAGCATTAATTGGTTTAAGACTTTGTGTGTATATTGTTTATGTGAATATTAATCAGCTCAAAGTAAGGTTAGTATCTAGCCAAACTATATGTATGCCTGCGGCAATAAATATGTGACAATTATCAAGTTTTTCATGTGAATAATAAATCAGTTCAAAGAAGGCTTATTATTAGACATGATTTATTGTCAATGTTTGATTATTACACTAAGAGTGCCACTTATAAGTTAGTGTTTCTATCCAATGACTAAATATTATAGTTGTACTTGGTATCTTGTTATGGAGTTCTACCATATTTTGAATTAGAATTTGATTGAGGATTAATAAGTTTCTAATGTGAGCATGTTTAATTTTTTGATCCAGTTAATTATTCTCGAGCTAATATTTCTGCTAACATCAATTCAATTCTCATACTCAATGACGCAAGCTTAAGTTATGGCAAGAAAACATCACGATTGTTCTTGGGGTTATGGACCTGGACCTTACTCTAAGGATAGAATGTCCTACTACTCTTGCAACTACCAGTATTCCCAACCAAAAGAGGGAGAAGTGGGAACATTATGATCATATGAGTGCCATTCTAGAAAGCATTTAGGGGCATTATGTTTGAGGAGGCTATTACAATTAAGGGTTTCTTTACTGAAATCAGAAAGAGGTTTGTCAAAATGGAAAAGGTCAAAACCATTACACTTTTACCAGATCTCTTATCAATGAAGTATAAGGGAAAAGAAATCATAGGGGACTACATTATAAAAATGTCTCATCTTCCTTTGAAACTAGTTAAGTTAGAACTATCTGAAGATTTACTTATGCATTTAGTTTTGCTATATCTTCTTGCACAATTTAGTCAATTCAGGGTGGGCTATAACTGTCAAAAGGACACATGATCCCTCGTTAAGCTCATTCCTTATTGTGTGTAAGAAGAAGAGAGGATAAAGCAAGAAATGATTGAGAGTGCTCATTTAGCCACAACATCCAAAGATAAAGGAAAAAAAAGAAAGAAGAGTAAGAAAGCTATCTGTAAAGGTGCAGGCCGCAATATCATACTTGACCTGTAAAGAAAGATATGTTTCTTGCTTTAATTTGTTCTAAGGTTAATTTAGCTTCAGTGCCTAGACACACTTGGTGGATAGATTTTGGTGCTACAACTCACGTAAGTATATCTAAGTAAGGCTGCTTGAGTTGCCAAAAACCAAGTAATGATGAAAGATACATCTTTGTAGGCGATGGTAAGCAAGTGGGAGTGGAAGTAATAAAGACACTTTAGTTATTATTAGGAAATAGATTTTATTTGGAATTGAAAGAAACTTTTATTTTACCATTTTTTAGATAAATTTTGATTTCTGTTTTTACTTCGGATAAATTTGGTTACTCTTAACTTATTTAGAAATAAGAAATTTAGTATTTTTCAAAATTCAAATCTTATTGATATATGTTCCTTGATAGGTCAAAGATAACCTAAAGGAGGAAAGTGTTATTATTCCTCAAGCTATTATTGATATTAGTCAAGAAGCAACTTCAGATCAAGACAATGTTCTTCCCATACAAATTTAAGAAGTTATTCCAGAAGTTTAAACTCAACAACCTCAAGAACCAATACCACTAAGGAGATCCACTTGAGAGAGAGAGTACAATTTTGAATGATTATGTTGTATATATTCAAGAACAAGAGTATGATATTGGGATGGTGAAACATGATCTAGACTTCTATCAAGTGATATAAAGTTCTAGCTCTCAAAAGTGGATTGAAGTCATGAATAAGGAAATGAAGTTCATAAAAGACGATGATGTTTGGGATCTTATCCCATTACTTGAATGTGTAAAACCCATTAGAGGAGGAAAGTGTTATTATTCCTCAAGCTATTATTGATATTAGTCAAGAAGCAACTTCAGATCAAGACAATGTTCTTCCCATACAAATTTAAGAAGTTATTCCAAAAGTTCAAACTCAACAACCTCAAGAACCAATACCACTAAGGAGATACACTTGAGAGAGAAAGAGTACAATTTTGAATGATTATGTTGTATATATTCAAGAACAGGAGTATGGCATTGGGATGGTAAAAGATGATCTAGTTAACTTCTATCAAGTCATATAAAGTTATAGCTCTCAAAGTGGATTGAAGTCATGAATAAGGAAATAAAGTTCATAAAAGACCATGTTTGGGATCTTGTCCTATTACCTGAATATGTAAAACCCATTAGTTACAAATGGATGTTTAAGATTAAGAGGGATTCTAAGGGTAAAGTAAAAAAATATAAGGCACACTAGTTACTAAGGGCTTCACTTTAAAGGAAGGAATTGATTAAAAAGAGACTTTCTCTCCAATTCTTCAAAAGACTCTTTTAGAATCATTATGGAATTTGTGGCACACTTTGTTCTTAAGTTACATTAGATGGATATTAAAGCTCCATTTCCTAATGGCAACATTAATAAGATGATTTATATAGTGCAACCATCAAACTTTGTGTTAGGAACCTATAGAAAACAGTTCGCAAATTAAAGAAATCCACCTATAGACTTAAACAAACTTCTTGTCAATAGTATTCCAAGTTTCATCAGGTTGTCATCTCATTTGGTTTTAAGATGAATATGGCAGATGACTATGTATACCACAATTTTAATAGGAGCAAACATATTTTTTCTAGTTGTCAGTAATTCATTGATGTATTACTTGTCAGTAATTATGTACTATTATTATACAAAACTAAGAGATTTCTATCTCAAAATTTTCAAATGAGGGATTTTGGTGACACTTCTTTTATATTGAAAATCCAAATACATTAAGATCATACTCATAGTATTCTTGGATTATCACAATAGGCTACATGGAGAAGGTTCTTAAGAGATTTAGGATGCAAAACTATAAAGTAAGTGATACCTTGTATTCAAAGCAGACAAATTTAGTCTCAGTAAGTATCGAAAGAATGAATTCGAGGCTAAAGATATGCAAATGATTCCTTATACATTAACAGTAGGCAGTCTTATGTATGCTCAAGTAGTTACATGTCTAGATATTGCATATGTTGGTAGGATGCAAAGTAGATATTTGAGCAATCCTAGGCTAGACCATTAGGCAACAACCAAAAGTCATAAGATATCTGCATAAAACTAAAAACTATATGCTCATATATAGGAGATCGGATTAGCTTAAGATTATTGGGTATTTTGATTTTGATTTTTCTAGCTGTCAAGATAGTAGGAAAATACTTCAGGCTATATCTATTTGTTAGTTGGAGGGGCTATTTTCTAAAAGAGTGTTAAGAAAACACTCATAGTCTCTTCTACTATAACAACAGAGTTTATAGCATGATATAAAGTGTCTAATCATGGGATATGACCACAAAATTTTATCATGAGGCTACGAATTCTATATGACATTAACAAGCTACTTAAGAAACTTAGTGCTAATAATTCAATGGTCTTGTATTACAACAGTAATAGGAGCTCGACAAAGTCTAAGCATATAAATATGAAGTTCCTGAAGGTTAAAGAAAGAGTTTATAGTGTTTAAGTATCTATTGAGCATATTGGGACAAACTTCATGGTTGTAGGTTCGCTCACTGAAGAATTACCACCCAAGATCTTTCATAATTACAATGTCCATATAGGTGTAGTATCTTTTGAGGATGTTACAACTTAATGGGAGTTTTTATCCTTGATTTTTTCAAATAAAGACACATCATATGGTTATTTTATAGTTAATACTATAGTAATAAAGTTTACAATTTTATTTCTATGTTGAATGTATTTTTTAGCTTGTTCTCATAAGGAATAAAGCTTAGAGATTAAGTTTTAAAGAATGACCAGTTGGAAATAGTCATATTAAGATCACATTACATGAAATTTTCATCCTCACATCCATTACTGACCCATATCATTCATCTATACTAAAATATGTGACCATTGATGGATTTAGTTATACTCAATGTAATGGAAACTGCTTTGATCCCTTGTTAGTGTATATGATGGATGAGGTTATTCCATATGCCCATGGTGATAGCACATTTGCCCTCATAATGATTTTGGCATAATATGCAATTATTAAGGTTTCACATACTTACAACATAAGTGGGAGATTATTGGAATAAACCTCAATAAATTGGTGAGCTTATATGTATATTATGAGATATTACATATTATGCACTATTGTTAAGGTTGAGCTCAATTAAAGTGATTTAATTAAAATGTGAGCTTAAACCATTTAATATGGTAAAAGTTAGTTTTATATATGTAGAAGTCATGATAAAATTTTCTTATTTGATGATGGACCAAATTAAAAATTGTAAGCACATTAAGTTTAGGGGTTTACCTTTATAAAATATGATTTTGGTCCCCAAGTTATATGTATGGCTATTAGATTTCTCTTAGCATCCCCATCGCTAGCAAAAATCACACAATAGGAGTCAATATACCAACTTAGAAGATTATATTCTAAATTTTCAATTCAGTTTACTGATTCACAACAATAGATTCAAGTATGATTCTGTCGTTATGTCTTGATGATATAACATGAATGTTATGTTATAGACACAAACATTTGGGTCATCTCTTTTAATGGAATTATTGGTCCCCTTGATTTTACAAATTTACATGTATGTGATATTGTATAAAGGTGAAACAGATAAACCAAAAGAGATTAGATATTAGCAGATATACATACATCTTGGAATTGATAAGTAAAGATATATATGGGCCATTTGCTATGGTATCTTTGAATGGTCAAAAATATTTTATCACTTTCATAGATGAATAATTAAGATATGGTTACATATACCTCATTCATAAAAAATCCCAATCTCTAGATGTGTTCAAGAGTTTTAAGGTTAAAGTTGAAAATCATCTTGGCAAAAGGATTAAGACCATCAGATCTAACTAAGGTGGAGAATAATATGGTAAATATGATGGTTCAGGTGAACAATGACCAGACCAATTTCCAAATACATTAAGCAATATGGAATTGCCTATAGTACGCAATACCAAACACTCTTAACATGAATGGCGTAGCTGAAAAACGAAATAGAACACTTAAGGAAATAGTAAGGAGTATTATTTCTCATACCACCTTACTATAATCCCTTTGCAATGAGAAAATAAAGAATGTAGCTTACTTACTCAGTAGAGTTCTAACTAAAGCAACTACTAAAACCCCTTATAAGTTATAGATAAGCAAGATACCTAACTTAAACCATTTACACATTTGGAATTATCCAATAGAGGTTAGGCTATATAGGTCAACTGAAAATAAATTAACCTTGAGAATTGTTAGTTGTTATTTTATTGGACACTTTAAAAGATCTAGGTATTTTTGTTTTTGTAATTCCAATAATAAAGGAATTTTTGGGATAAAGAATGTGGAAAGTGTTATTATTCCTCATATTGGACCCCGATTTCGGAGCCTAACATTCGGAGTTCTAAAACGTGTGCTTGTGCTTGTTACCATGCATGGTTATTCCAATTAACCCTCATTAGTTATCCTCAGTTCATCTTCATTCTCTGATACCGTAAGTGTCGGGTCCTATTTTTCGAATCATTCTTATATTGAAGCAATTATTCTATGCTTAATTTCTATCCAGATATTGAACATCTTAGAAGATGAATTAGAATTCGACCTCTTCATATAATTTGTAAATCTACGTCTCTAGCTTACTTCACATTGAAAATCATCTCAGTTGGAACCTTACAGATCCAAATATATTCAAAATGTTGAAGCATGCTTAATGAAATAACACCTGTTCATACTATTCCAACAGGTTCCTTCACTTTCCTTTAATTAAAACTTTTATCTAGTCAATTCGGAATGCTGACAATTTTTATGGAGAGATAGCAAAATGTGTTAGAAATATAATATCTCAAGGATCACTTCGTTTAGAGGTCAGATAACAATTCCAATCCAAATATTGTAAGTCTTAGGGACTAGGTTAAAATTCTATTCCTTTAGATCATTTATAGCTCCATGTCTCTAGTTTGTTTAGACACAAGATTCGTCTCATTTGGAGGTCGGATAACAAAGTTATAGCCGAAGGAAAATCAAACAAGGTTCTATCCTCAATCATATTTAACCTATTCAGGACAAATGACATAACTTGCTCTAGAGATATCATATCAAGGTCATTCTTAGAGAGTTTAAAAGAAGACTTTAATATCTACAACTTTCATGAAAGACATTAAAGTGATATTTTATCATCTAAAAGGTCAGAATTGGACCAGATGATACAATAAGAACAGTGACCAGAAGAAGGTTATGAATAGTACACAAAAGATATCTTGCAATTGGCACAACTCTCTCTAAAGATATCGAATTAAGGTGTTCTTTAGTTGGTTTAAAAGAGGACTTCAAGATCTACAACCTTCATGTAGACCTTAAAGACAAAATCTATCATTTGTAGGATTAAAAATGGGACCAGACAATAGGATTAGTTGAACAGTGCACCAGACGATATGACGTCATCACCAGATGATATGATGTCACCAAGTGAAGTGTCCTCACGAGACGAAGTGTCTTCACAAGACGAAGCGCCTTTATAAGACGAAGCGTCCTCGTAAGACGAAGCGCCCTTACAAGATGACGCGACCTCGCAAGACGATGCGCCCTCCCCTGACAACACCTCATCACCAGATGATGCATCCTCACCAGACGATATAACATCATCAGACAATACAAACTATACTCCTGAGTATCTCCCCTTATAAGGATCATAACTTCTTACTCTGATATCCAAAAACTTCATACTTTATAGCGTTGGAAAGCTAGAAAGCTAAGCTATAACTTCCATGAATTCAACTTGTCAAATTCATCCTAGATCAATACAGATTTTGCCCTAAAGTGAGAACACAAATTTTCCCTTATGGAAGACTTGGAATTTTGTGCTATACAAACTTGGAATGTTCTGAGCATAAACCTTCAGCTACCAAAAAGATTTCATTAACCTCTCAAATCTCATCTCATTTGTCTCATTACCTTCAACTACATTTGATCAATCATAGTTCCTATCTTCCTTTCCATAGTATCTCTCTTATGCATACATATATATATATCAATGATTCATGTTCCAAAATCATCAACTCCAGTTGATTACTTCTACACGTATATCTAATTGCAACTTACATCATTTGTGTACCATTCACATTTCATTATCATCAAAAGAATAAAGTTTTACAAATCTTTAATAGCATTCCAAGCTACATTACATCATCGTCTCAAAATCTCCAATTACAAAAGGTCCTTGAACAAACAAACTTATTGCTTTCCTAAATTCAACTCAAAATACAAAATAAGCAAAATGGGATAAATGCCCTTAAGCTCTTGATCACTTGGTTTCTTAGCTATCACCTGAAGATAGGATAAAAAGCGGGCTGAGCTTGAAAGCTCGTGGATAACAATTTATAACAGAAAAACAAGCAAAACCTTTGAAAGCATTTACTTGTCGCAGAAAATTTTCATGGAGTTCATAAAACGCATGTTTCTCAATTTTTCATCGTGTCATCAAATTACAAACCATAAAGCATGAATGCATCAAACTTGTTCACAGATCATAAGCACATAAGCACATCAGAATGGTTTGGGTGGATCCAAAATAGAACGTACTACTCATTTCCCCTAAGGGCCCTATGTAGCTGTAAACAGAACGTACTAACACAATCCCACATAATAGTTTTGCGTATGTTGGACCCTGAAATTTTTCTTAGAAGATTTGAAGTAGTAAATGAGAAGTGTAGATAGATTCATGTTTGCTTTGGTGTTTTGGTATATGAGAGACTATGAAATGGGAAGAATTTGGTTGAAAGTGAAGTTGAAACTGTGTAGTAAGTTGATAAAGAATATATATATATACATGTATGTTCTGTTATTGGTGTTCATGATTAATCATGAATTATAATTTCTTTATGGATGATATTGAGATGAGAATGAGGGGTAAATGAGGTAAAAAAGATAATTTTGATATGAGTTGTGTTAAAGAAAGATTTGGAGACAAAATTGGTAGTTGATATAGAAAGTTAGAGCTTATTTTTCTATCTTTCTAACGATATATAGTATAGAAATTTTGGACCTCTGGATTGAAAGTTATGGTCCTTAGAAAGGGTAATGTTTAGGAGTATAAGGATGCATCGTCTGTGATGACGTCATTTCGTCTGTAAGAATGCATCGTTTGTAAAGATGCATCATCTGTAAAGATGTATAGTCTGTAAGGATGCATCGTCTGTGATGACGTCATTCGTCTTAAGAGATGCATCGTCTGTAAAGATGCATCATCTGTGATGACGCCATATCGTCTGTGATAACATCATTCGTCTTAAGAGATGAATCGTCTATAAAGACATATCGTCTATGATGACGTCATATCGTCTGTGATGACGTTATATCGTCTATAAAAATGTATCATCTTAAGAGTTGCATCATCTTAAGTTGGCTTTGCATCTTTTTAAGTTGACTCCGCTTCGTCTTAAGAGTTGCATCGTCTTAAGTTGACTTTGCTTCATCTTAAGTTGACTCTACTTTTTCTTAAGAGTTGCATCGTCTTAAGTTGACTTTGCTTCATTTTAAGTTGACTCTGTTTCGTCTACTTTTTGCTTCGTCTGTCATTTTGCTTCGTCTTCTTTTCAATTCGTCTGCTTCTGCTTCAACTACTTTTTGCTTCATCTGCTTTGTTTCATCTATTTTGCTTTGCTTGCTCTTCGATTCGTTTGTTTTGCTTCATCTACTTTGCTTCATCTATTTTTCAATTCGTTTGCTTTTTCGACTAGTTTCGCTTGATCCTATTGTCTGCTCCATTTTTTACCCTTCAGAAGATAGAATTTATCTTTAGGGTCTTCATGAAAGTTGTAGATCTTGAAGTCCTCTTTCAAATCGTCCTAAGATGATCTTAATATGGCATCTTTAGTGATAGTTATACAAATTTGTCCCGAGATAGGTTCAATAAGATTAATGATAAAACTTTATTTGATTCTTTCAGCCATAACCTTATTATTCGACCTCCAAATGTAATGATTCTTGAACCCATAGTTTCTTAACACATTTTCTGTCCCTCCATAGAATTTGATAGCTTTTGTTATTGATTCAAAAAAGATGGATTGAATCAAAGTAAGGGTATCACTTGGAAGAGTATGAATGGGAGAAATTTAAGTATAGTGTACTGTTTCAATATAAGAACAGTCCAAAAGTGTTTGGGGCAATACTTTTGAAATTCTGAACTAAATGGATTGATTTTGGTGTCCTTAGAAACTTAAGACAATGGAGAACATTTTTTTAGAAGAAAGAGTTATGTTATAATGTTTAAGGATATTTTTGACATGACACTTAAGCATAAAAAGACATAAGGCATAAATGGAAGGGCAAATAGGACATTTCTCACTCATTAAGGACATAATTGGAAGAAGAAGTATTGTCTGGCATTTTAAGAAGAGGTGAGAATGAAAATCAAAGAGAAAAGAGAAAGTGTCATGAAGAAGAGAGAGAAACACGAAAAGAAGAAGAGTAGGAGAGAAAGAAGAGAAACAAGCTAGGGTTTTAATTGTGTTGTCTTCAAGAGAGATTTTGGAGCTATTTAAGAAGCAAAAAAGGTAAAGGAAGAGAAGAGCTTCCCTTTGAGCTAAAGATCCCTTCATTTGGTGAAGAATGAAGGTAAGATTATTTTGGATCTTTCAGATTTTTGCAAGGATTTTAGTTCATAGAATTTAGAAAATGCTTAGGTTTAAGCATTCTATAATATATTTTAGTGATTTTGCATTGTGGGATTTTCTATTGGATTCCTATTGAATGAGACTTGGTTTGTTTTAAGGAACCAAGAGAATCCTACCCAAGATCAAGGGGAAAGACAACCTTGACTTGAATTTTTGCAAGCAAATGAGGTGGGTAATATGTTTATAGTTGTTGTGTGATG
>JANSVA010000218.1:4207392-4252509 GCA_025504915.1 Erythroxylum reticulatum | reverse complement strand
AACCACGTTAAAAATCCTGTGTCCATTTTGCTCATTTTAATTTTCCTTTTCACAAAATACACCTGCTGCGCCCAACAGGGTCGCCATTGAAAGGCCGTTTGGATGAGCCTGAAGCTGCTTTCACCTCCCAAAGTGATGGGTGCCTCGTGTCCGGTATTGCAGTACAGTTGTTGCGTTGCCTCGGACCAATCAGATGGAATCCATAGTACATAAACGGCAATTTATCTAGGACGATTACGTCAACAGAGTAACATGTTTAACCGAATCAAATACGAGTTACCACTCAAGTTTAAGCTTTTCATGGTAAAGGAAAAAAGCTTTCCACTGTCCATTTTCTTACTGTTATACTATTGGACATTGTGATAGTGTAACCTCCAAGAATCTGTGTCAAAGGTTCTGTTAATTTTGGCTGGTGGTCCGTCCAAGCTTCGAGCAGAGATTGAAAGCAATAATATAGGCTTTTGAGCCAACCCTTTTCTTGTTTTTTCAACCAAAAACGTTGAAAATTTGGCATAGCCATGGCTAAAAGATGTGGTGCACGAATGGTCTTTCCCATAGACCTTAAGAGGAAGCCATGGGAGCAGCAACTTCCGCTTCACAACCGGTGGCACCCGGAGATACCTCCGGTCGCTGAGGTCAAAGTCGGCGAGCTTTTCAGGGTTGAGATGGTGGATTTCAGTGGCGGTCTTATCACTCAAGAGTTCACTGCAAATGATATCAAACACGCTGATCAATCTGTTGTCAGTAGTAGCTTTACTTCCCTTTCTATTTTCAACCTTCAATAGTCGGTTATTTAAAGGCCTAAACTTCGTGTAGGAACCTGTAAAGAGGGAAAATTCCGAATTTCTGCAGTAGTGATAGATTCGAGCTCGCAAAAGCTGTTGAATAATCCTACTCCTTGCACTTGGGTTTATTTGTTCTCTTTCTTTAACCTTTAGACGTTGAAGAACAATTAAAGTTCTTATCGTCTTTCCTCTTCTCCTGTGTCAAAAGTTTGCTCTGACAAGTTCCTGAATTCAGATGCCTGCAGCCTGTTAGTCCTCTATAGAGTAGGACAGTGAATGGACAACTGGTTTGTCTTCTACTGAAGCAAAGGTTATAGACCATTGGAGGAATTGTCACTCTTACCATTTATCTTCATCTATCTAGTGCACATCAACGCTTTTGTTGCCATTTGATCAGCTTAATATGCTTACTAGTTACTACCCATAAAAAATTAACCTACTCTCCCTGCTTTTCTACTGTTCAATTCATCCAATGGCTCCTTCAACTCCTAGACTTGTAGTACCAATAGACTTGAAGAAAAAGCCATGGGAGCAAGAATATCCTCTTCATAATAGATGGCATCCTGATATACCACCAGTCTGTGAGGTTAGGGTTGGTGAGTTCTTTAGGGTGGAGATGGTAGATTGGACTGGAGGTAGTATTAAAGATGATGGTTCTGCAATTGATGTAAAAGGCATAGACCTATCTGCTGTAAGTTCTACTTTATATTACTCTAGTTCATAACTCTAGATTAGAGTGCATGATCTGGTCTGCCTCAATTTGCAATCAAGAATCATGCAGTTTGAAAAGCTCGCAGAGATAAAAAGTTGCAGAGATCATGAACTATTTCTACCCATATATGAAAAAAGACAAATCCTTATACATAAGAAGCCATGTTTACTTCCTGTGTTCATGCTTTTTCTTCCTCGCTTACATGGTAGAGCGTTTTAACAAGCCTAATTTCTTATAGAATACTATTCCCAAAACATGACAAGGAATTGGCTGAAGTTCCAATGTAGTCCAGTTCACGAATTGTCATAGACGATATGCTTCGCTTCTGTCATCTACTATCCAAACAAGACATTCTCTTTTTGACGAACAATTCCATTTGGTTAGCCTGATAAATGTAGAGTCATTGTAAAACACAGTTGCTAAATCCTCTGTATCTTTGTTCCTTCAACTATGGCTCCTTCAACTCCTAGAGTAGTTGTCCCGATAGACTTGAAGAGGAAGCCATATGAGCAATCAATACCTCTTCATAACCGATGGCATCCTGAGATAACCCCAGTTGGTGAAGTTAAAGTTGGAGAATTTTTTAGAGTAGAAATGGTAGATTGTTGTGGAGGGAGTATTAAAGATGATAGTTCTGCATTTGATGTGAAATTCGTAGACCCTTCAACTGTAAGGTTCCATGTTACTGGTAGTTCAGAAGCTATGTTCTGTAGATTGCACTTACATGATAGTTCTGAAGTAACACACCTTTAGGGATTGATAATCAGTTCAGGCTACATTTCGAAGTTGAATTAGAATTATCACTTTAATTTTTATTTCAGAAATGAGAATTTTGTCCATCTATGTTCAAACCTGATAAAAGTTCAAGCTTTCTGAAATATCAGAAAAACCAGTATATGGGATAATAATGGTTTTTTTTTTCTCTTCAAAAAAAGGGATAATGTTCTTGGAAAATGGTGCAGGTGCATTACTTAAGTGGACCAATTAGAGTGGTTGACAAGGATGGGATAGCGGCCAAGCCAGGTGATCTTCTCGTGGTTGAGATATGCAACTTGGGTCCTCTTCCTGGAGATGAATGGGGATTTACAGCTATATTTGACAGGGAAAATGGAGGTGGTTTCTTGACTGACCATTTCCCATGTGCATCCAAAGCTATTTGGTATTTTGAAGGAATAAATGCCTACTCTCCTCATATACCAGGTAATCTGGCTGCATTCTGTTCTGTTAAGTGTTAATATGTTGTTTCTTTGGGCTGTGACTTGAGACGAACGGACCTTGAATCGTTAATTCTGTATGCATCAGGGGTAAGATTTCCAGGTTTAACTCATCCTGGAATAATTGGGACTGCACCTTCAATGGAACTCCTCAACATATGGAACGAAAGGGAGAGAGACGTTGAAGAAAATGGCCTCAAATCTCTGAAACTCTGCGAGGTTCTGCACTCAAGGCCATTGGCAAATTTGCCATTAGCTAAAGGCTGTCACCTAGGAAAGGTAATATTCCGGAATTTGCTTAGCTAACCAACACATAACAGCATTTTAGACTCAACATTCTAGGAGATAAACTGGTTTGAGAACAGTGGTCAGATAGATTCGATTAGTTATGGAGATTAAGAATTCTAATACCTGTTTGTTAGTGATAATCTTTAGATCCAAAAGGATACTCCTGAATGGGAAAGGATAGCCGGGGAAGCAGCAAGAACAATTCCAGGAAGAGAAAATGGAGGAAACTGTGACATCAAAAATCTTAGCAGAGGCTCAAAAATATACTTACCAGTATTTGTAGATGGAGCCAATTTTAGTACCGGTGATATGCACTTTTCTCAGGGCGATGGTGAAATCTCATTCTGTGGAGCAATTGAGATGAGTGGATTCCTAGAGCTCAAGTAAGAATATACCTGTGTTACTACTTCCTTGTACCTTAATATGCTTTATCTGCATTAAACCTTGCTCGGACCCAACATTAAGCACTTCTATCCTTAAAAAGTCATTATACTGTTCTTTCTATCAACAACAATGGGATCGTTGAGGCTTTCTACGCTCTTTTCATGTACTTTTTTCATAGTTACATTGAGCCCTGATTGATGATACTTGTCGTTTACCTGATCATCAGGTGTGAAATCATAAGAGGAGGAATGAAGGAATACCTTACGCCAATGGGACCAACTCCTCTGCATGTGAATCCCATCTTTGAAATAGGGCCTGTGGAGCCAAGGTTTTCAGAGTGGTTGGTGTTTGAAGGCATCAGCGTCGACGAAGGTGGGAGGCAGCATTTCCTGGATGCTAGTGTTGCTTACAAACGAGCAGCTCTCAATGCCATTGACTATCTTTCCAAATTTGGCTACTCTAAGGAACAGGTACATGGCTTCTCTTAGCCATCGGTTTTTTTATAGTTTTATGTGAAAATGTGCAGCTTCACTAGTAGTCGATTGGCTGACAAGACAATTACTGACAAAAAAGAAAAAACTGAAGCTTTAGAGCTCTAAGTTGTCCTGAAAATATGTTGTCTTGCTTGTTTACTATGTTCAGATGTATCTTCTGCTATCCTGCTGCCCATGCGAAGGAAGGATTTCAGGAATAGTCGATTCTCCTAATGCTATGGCAACTCTAGCAATTCCAACAGCTATCTTTGATCAGGTTTGTTGGTTGCATCTTCTCTTCAGGTTTCTTTACTCACTAGCCAACTTTTGGTTTTTGCATAATAAGATCGCTGACATGTGCAGGATATTTGTCCAAAGACCAACAAGGTACCTCTCGGCCCCCGGGTTATAAGGACACCGGATGTCTTGAAATGCACTTACGATGGAAATTTACCTATTACAAAGAATCTAGCCACCGTCACATGAAGCTAAAACTGATAAGCTTTCAGATCGTTATCAGATGATTGATGCTTCCGTCTTCCAAGTATGCTGGAATCTGTTGTAATATTGTTATGCAACTACAAGAATGTTGTTACATTTTCAGGTATCCTAGCAATAAAGTATGCCAAGAACGAACGCTAAACTAAGTCACACTTTGATGGTTAGAAGATAACATTTCACCTATAGAGTTCAAAAAGCGAATGTCTGTTCCATTACTCTTAAATCTCTAGGTACACGAAACAAAGCACATGAAATGTAAACCAATGTCTGCAAAAATGTAAACGAGTAATTTCCCCATTGAAACTAAACTTCTTAGTTGATGAGATTGACCTAATAAATATTCTTATGAATCTAATCTTAAAGACAGCAGAGTTCTAATCTAAAAAACCAGATTTTCCCGTCCCAAATGAGGAGAAAACAAGAGGATGCCACCAATTAGCTGTCATATTTTCCCCCCAAGAAAGCTAACTCAAGTTTAAGGACAAAACTTTATGGTTCTTCAAACCTAAACATAAATGTTTAGACTAGCCAAGACGGATTTCATCCTTTTAATAGTAGATTGTCAAAGTCCGATGATGTTGGAGAGATGGAGATTGCACGCCAAATGCCCAAAGCCAAAGGTCCAACTCCACACTCAACACCTGAAAGAAGTATCAACCACTAAAAACCATGAATTCCAAAATATAAGAAAGTTCAAAAAGCATCTGTTTAAGGATGGCAGATATTCTCTGCAACAGTTGACATTGGAAAAAACTTAAAGAAGTTGCTCGCGTGGTGAAAACAATATAGAAAAAAGGAAGAAATAAGACACTTAAATGATACCTGCTTTCCTGTTTTCACACGAATCAAGTCCCTCATTTTCTCCACAGCATATATGGAGCAGGCCCGCAACTCAACCTCCTCTTCACTGCCTGAAGCAATTACTCCATTGTAACCAATTATACTGGCAAGTTTTGAACTATATTTCAGAACACCAAGTTGACGTAGCATTGCAGGCACTATGTAATCTGCAAATATTGTGACTGAACTAATGTCGTGAAACTCTCCATATGCTTGGCCCTTGAATGCACCATATAAATCCGCTGCAAATATTTGAGCTCTTTTATAGAAGAATACTTGGCGGCCTTTGTAGATTGAGTGGTCTCGAAAACCTGACAAAAACCACCAATGTCATTTGTTAAAACCAGGTAAAGAAATAGCTATATTTAATGGAAGCTAAACGAACATGTACCAGGAAAGTGACTGGTAATAGTAGCAACAAGCTTTGCAGCTGATTTCCCACATGAATCAACAAGATTGCATGTTTTACCTCCAAAACTTCTTTCTAGTTCAAAACCAACCTGGTAATGAAATGTAGCAATATCAAACAACCAATCTGTTTAGTGACTAAGGTCACAAGTGTTCAGTAGAGAAAGAGAACTCATGAACGACAAATATTGGTCCTCACATTAATATATGACAATTTAAAGCTTTTAAGTGTAAAAGAAAACCTCATGTAGTAGCCGGATTCTTTCCCCCTCCAAAGGAAGTGGTCTGGGCCATTTCAATAGCTCACGTAATTCAGGACCTGAAAAGCCACAGACAAGCATGAACTTGGTTTGGAAAGTGAATCAAACAATAGCTTATTGGGCTTCTTCTATTAAAGGCTCCACTTTTAAGCAAAAGAAAGTCAATTCATCATCTGATCGATCTTACAACTTAAGTATGTATCACAATTCTCAAAATGTTCTGCAAACTCCAAGCTATTTAATGGGATTCTTTTTGATGTATGGATATCTAGTACGTATTTTATGCTTCGAGTTGACATATAGGGACGAAAACTATCTAGATGAGAAAGTACCTGTGAACTTCTGCAGACGATCAGCATCAAACACTGACTTATCATTCTTTAAAGCTGCCTTTAAACCCGAAGCTAGATGATCATAGCTCAAATCGTCATCTGTTTAGAAAGGGAGAAGAAAAAAAAATTATTTTCAAAGGAGTTGCATCGTAAAGTTCAAAAATAGCATAAAGTTCTTGGGGATTTTGGGAACTGAATAAGGGATTCGTATAACCACTCAGCTCATTGTAACTTATATGGAAAATTTGGGTGCCTCGAGCATTTCATGAGGTACACTTATCAACTCAGTTTGTCATGGTTCAAAATACTGGAGTATTTGGAATCCCATGTACAACATTTTTACTACTCTAAAGCACAAGAAGTCCATGTTTAAAACCATGTGTGAGCCTTTAACAAAATTAGAGGTCAAAGGATGGATCCAACTACTATGAAAAGGCACACTGACAGAGCATGTACATTCCAAAGATTAGACAATTCTGTGTTTCATCTTCCCGTTACTTTTCTTATGAAAAACAATCCAAGAAAAGTAACAGCAGAAACCCGCTGGTAATCTTTCTAAAATCTAAGTGTCTAACCATATAAGCATTTCCTCTGGCACCAAAATGCTTAAAAGCACTCTTACCTCATTTATTCCAAAAAATACTAAGCCAACTAAAAGAAAATTCACAAGAGTTACGTACCAGGCCAAAAACAAAAATTCAAAGCATCAAGAACAAGCAAGTACTGAACGGTTAGAGGACCGCCGTCGAAGTAGTGAATCCCTTCGAAATCCCACTGTATTTGCGGAATCTTATCTCCGATAGTCTCCACTACCTTCTCGATTCCTGCAACTCAGACACAAGTTCCCGTTCTACTCCTCAAAAACCCAACGCAAAAAACATTAAAAACTCGACAATGCTAGTGAGTGACGTATACGAGACCTGCAGAGTCCACGATGACGTGAGATGACTGTCCGGCGACCCAGGCGGCCGTGGCTCTGACCTCTTCCATGGCCGACGTCGGCTTCGGAGCGTATTGCTCTGCCGCGCTTTCCAACCCTAGTTTCGCGTCAAAACCAAAAGAATCCATTTTTATTTTTTAAAAATTATGTGAATAAAATTAAAAACATAATAATCGTGTCTGTAATAGCTTCGAAGTTTCGCGCTTTCTGTTGTCAGTTAACGTTGTCTCTCCTCTATTCTTGGACCGTGTTTTGTCCACGGAATTTTCCGTATTACAAAAATCGATTCACGTGCGAAAGTCCGTGCGTGGGTTCCACTCGGTTGTGGTCCATCACGCTGTTGGTTTTACTTTTTTTGAGATGTGGTGTATATCAGTCGCCCTGATCGCGGGTGAGGACAAGCTCGTAAGTTCGGCCTGTCGGCTTGGAATCTTGGTTTGGATTTTGGGTTGATAATGTGGGGCCCACAGATCCTATGAACCGTGGAGTTTTGTCTCGACTTTTAGCTTTTATTAATGGATTAGGGACTTCCGGCCCAAATATGACTGTCCAAAGAGAGAAAATAGCTCATCATTTATAAAAAATTATAAAATTGAGAATAAATGATAAATGACTTAAAATTAAAATTTGATAGTATGATAAGAATAATAAATAAAATAAAAAATATATTTATACCTTTAATTTTTAAATTTAAGTGGATAAGATTTGGATTCTTAAACAACCGAAGCATCCTAGGATGGCTTTGTTTGTGAGATGTGTCCCACATACCAAAACGTTGCGTTGACATGCTCTCGTGACGCATATTTTTTAGTTAAACGACAGTAACAGCATACGAATGCGAGTCCTTTTCCTTTCTCTTGGTCGGCAAATACAATTATTAAACCAATTTGTCTTACGCTACAACAAGAAAGAAAGCAAGGATAGTCCCTCCCCATCATTCACATTTGCTTTTATCAATTCTTATAAAGTAAGTTGTTAAATTATTTCATATAATATCACAAATAGATAATAAATATTTACTTCAAGTTTTGCCTAATCGGTTTGATCAAGTTAAGAATCAAAAATTAAGTTTTAAATATTAAAAATAATGTCAATTTGAGTTTAATTAAAAATTTATATTTCAACCCGAATAAAACAATCTAATCAAGAGTCCATTCTAAAGTTAAAATTAAAAAAACGAACCAAGCTCAAAATCTAATAAACTATTAATTTACTATTTGGATAGGTTTTTGGGAAATAAATAAGTAATTTTTTCTACCACAAAAATACTTTTAAAGAAAATGAATGTTTGGTTGTAAAATAAAAAACACTTATTTAATAAATATGACTTTTTAGACATCTAAAATACAACTTTTTAATAAGCTCAAATTTGGAGCTTCTTAAAAAAAACCTTTCAAATAACTTTTTCGGGTAGATTTTTTATATCAATTAATGAGTCTATTTTTTAGTTCCTTTTATTTTTTTATACATAATTATCACAATATCTTCAAACTCATCTTCTCTATTGCAATAAAATGCTTAATTTATTATGTATTTAACTATTTACTCAACTTGAATATTTATTTTTAAATTTATATAATATTATTTTGCTGTTTTATATGTTTAATATTTGTTTTTCATGTTAGTTTTACTTATGTTACAATTTATATAAAATATTTGATTATATACATTTTAATTTATGTTTCATATGGTTTAAAATTATATAATAATTAATAAATTATGTTTTGCATATTATTTAATATACTTTAAATAATTTTTATTTCAAAATAAAATTAAATTAAAATTAAAAGTATCTTTTATTTTTATGTCGTCAAATAGTTTACTATACAAAGCTTTTTCAAAAAAAATTTTATTAAATAACAATTAAACAGTTAACTAATTTTTAAAAATAATTCATCTAAAAAAGCTATAAAAATAATTTCTAGTAATAAAAACTTTATTAATATAAACCCAAGCCCTATTTCGATTAACCAATTCTTACTTTATTTAAACCCGAGTCGATCCAAAACAAACTAAAGGAAAAGGGCAGAGCAGAGAATCAGGACCTGCCCAATTGGCCACTTTCCACTTAAAAGTATCCTCATCCCCTGAAAAGCAAAATGCTCCAGTTGCTCCTTTTAACCTTTCTTAGGCAGGAAGATTAGCTAATACAAATCGAACGGTGTCGTTTCGTTACCTAATGACTCATTAATTTCCTGTTGTGGTGACTAGTGACTACTACGCACAAGCAGAAGGCCAATTAACTGTTTATTTTGTTGTTGCAATTTTCAAATTGACCAATCCCTGTTGGCGACGCCAATTTTCGCAATCCTCCACCGCCCCAACAACCGCCGCTTCTTCTTCTCTCTCCTCATTTCCCCTCCCGAATACTCTATCCTCTCTCCCTTACCTCTCTCTGTCGCCGATCCTCTTCCTCCGTCAACTGCCCTCTCAGCTTCCCCGCTACCGCCGTCTAGTTTTCCAACCGTTACCAGCCGCACCAACGTCATCAACCGCTTTGTTAGCTCCGATTGAGGCCTTCACCGGACACCCTGGCGCAGAAGATCGGGAAATCGATTCGCCGCCCTGGCGCTCCTTCCAAGGCTAGGGCTTACCCCGACATCAATGTCGTACGCCCTAAGGACTATTGGGACTATGAGTCGCTCGCCGTCCAGTGGGGGTAAATTTTTTTCATTGCTTCCTCGGTGTTATTATGCGCCTTTTATTATTCTGTTTCGGATAAATTTAAGAACCATAACATGAAGGAATTAATGTTTTCAATCATCGTCGGCCAGTTGTTAGCTGTTGGTAAATTACAGGTAATATGGAAGATAGATTGGACAATACTATGATTATTAAGTCGCTTTATATTTCTCTAGTTGCTTGTAGTTCCTCATATGATTATGACACCCTTGTCTAGACTCTGTCAAGTGAATGGATTTGTCACAATTGTGGGTGGTCCAGCTGGAAATCGGATGCTCATTGGTGCGAATTTTGGTCACTGGCTTTTGGGTTTTCCCCTGATATTCAAGCTAACTTAGATCAGCTGTGCATTTTCAGAGTTTGGTTGTGTGTGAATTTTGGTTAGCTTGATATGCATGTGGGATGTGTCTCAGGTGACATTTTGTTAGATGGATGTGAAGGTAGAATTCACAACGTGAAGTTCATGATTCTGTTCATCTTTTTGAATCACTAAACGAAATGATTAGCCTGATTGCATGGAGTTTTCATTGTTTCCCTGCTGTAGCTCCTTGATTACTTGCCTCTTTGCTTTCATTTTTCATTTTCTGTGGTTCATAATGCAATGCAGTGGTTTGAACCTTGGATGTATTACGAGTTGTTTGACTATGTTTCCAGAGAGCAGGATGATTATGAGGTAGTGAGGAAGGTTGGGAGAGGAAAATACAGTGAGGTTTTTGAAGGTGTCCATTGCACAAACAATGAGAAATGCATCATTAAGATCCTTAAACCTGTGAAGAAGAAGAAGGTGAGTCTTCTCCTTCTGATCATTTTTCCTTGTTGCCTGGTCCTTGTCTTTTGCTATATTCTTGCTTTCAAATGGTTCCATATATTATTTTGTTTGATTGGAAAATATATATTTTGTATTTTTCAATAAAATACTTTTGCATGTATGTGAGAATTTGTCATTGTTAACAAAGTGCAATCTTATTCTTTGTAACTTTCTTTATAGTTCATTGCGTTAGTATTTAGAGACTTTGCACTTAGTGCTCTGCTCCGCTTGTGAAAGTTATAATGGAGTCAGCCTGTATGATTGGATAGCTTGCTGCTAATAGTAGTTTAGATTCCCCAGAAGTTGCAAGGTTTTGGACGTAGTGACATTTGAAATGAAACAACTCATTTCTTAAGATACCTTCAGATGCATGAACAAGTGTATGTGTGGTCATGTCTGTTGATGGCTTTGCATTACAGCACACGCTCTGTGAAAATGGATTTGGATACAGTAGGTTATCAAATGCACTGGCATTTTAATTATAAGTAATTTGACTTAATTCACATCAAAATTTCAATTTTTTTTTTTTTTTGCTCTGTCAATACAATATCATTTGAATGGTATGGAGGTCTTATTCAGGAGCTATTCTTGAAATTTGGGCAATTTTACTTTAATGCTACACTATGGTTATTTTCCATGATTAATGTCTAATAATGATGGCCATAAATCCTTTTGCTCTTAGTTATGACTGAGATGGATATTTTCTTTTGTTAGTGGTAGCTCTTTAAGTCCTTCACATTGAAACAAGTAGATATTCTTTGTGTATGTAATCGGTAGATAACTCATTGGTTACCTTGTTTCTTATCTGCTATTCACCTTCGTTGGCAGAGCTTATAGGAATAGTGGAGGCTTACTTTGATTTTCAATTTGTGCAGATTAAAAGGGAGATTAAAATATTGCAGAATCTCTGTGGAGGGCCGAATATTGTGAAGCTTCTTGATATTGTTAGAGATCAGCAATCGAAGACACCAAGTCTCATATTTGAATATGTGAATAACACTGATTTTAAAGTGCTTTATCCAACTCTCTCTGACTACGATATTCGATACTACATCTATGAACTTCTGAAGGCACGCTTCCCTTTGTTAAATCTTCTGAAGAAAAAACAAGATAACTATTAGAAATGCGAAGACCATCACACAACATTATGGATTCTTTTTTGCAGGCATTGGATTATTGTCACTCTCAAGGTATCATGCACCGAGACGTGAAACCTCATAATGTCATGATTGATCATGAGCAGAGGAAACTTCGTCTAATAGATTGGGGCCTTGCAGAGTTTTATCACCCTGGGAAGGAGTATAATGTTCGTGTTGCTTCAAGGTTTGTCTTCTCTTTTTCCCTTTTGTAAACTTCCTTTTTGGGTTTATAATCATCCTACATGTGCTTTCATGCTAGTGTATTACACCTTGTGTTGCACGAGTCCTGTTTTGGAATCTTATGTACATTTAGAAAGCTGCTTTTGTTTTTATACTTTGTTTTGTTTCTATACTAAGTGCTAACATGTTGCATTGCTTCCATTCATTGAATATCTGCCCCCAGATACTTTAAAGGACCGGAACTTCTAGTTGACTTGCAAGACTATGACTATTCTTTGGACTTGTGGAGCCTTGGTTGCATGTTTGCTGGAATGGTAAACAATTTTCTCCATGATTAACTATATTGTTTGTCAACTAGACTTGCTCATCTAGAGACTTCTACTGGCCACTAATAGATCTCTTGGCCAAGCTTTTCCTTTCAATTTACTTTGTTCTTATTTCTTAATGCCATATGATGTGGACCATTTGATATAATGTTGGATTATTTTGAATGTGCTGTTGAATGTTACAATCTTGATGATTGATGGTGATGTGCAGATATTCCGTAAAGAGCCATTTTTCTATGGGCATGATAATTATGACCAGCTGGTTAAAATTGCCAAGGTATGTGGGTAGATAACAGTTTAATGAGCATATAATAGAAGCTCTTTTAGAAGATTATTTCACTTTTTAAATATCGGTAATGTTAGATGGCTGCATGGTTATAAATGTCTTTCCCCTGTGAGAAGATTAGATTTGTATTGTTTTTGAAGAAGGCAAATCGTGGTAAACTGTTTGATGTGCCCTAGCCCACAAATTATGCCGATCCATTTAGTTGTTGTTATTGAGTATGCCAAAAGATATAATTATTTATGGTTTTGGAAATGATAGGGGGTTATGTGAGTGATAAAGGATGGTTGTGTAATTCCTGCTTTCCTTAAAATTCAGGTGCTTGGAACAGACGAGTTAAATGCGTATCTGAACAAGTATCGCATAGAGTTGGATCCACATCTTGCAGCCCTTGTTGGCAGGTTTGTAGATCTTCTAAATCATCTTTCAATTCTTTGTCTCTAAATTTCAAACTCTCTGGTTTGAGCAAATCTTTTCTGGATACAGACACAGTCGGAAACCATGGACGAAGTTCATTAATGTGGATAATCAACATTTGGCAGTTCCTGAGGTAGAGAATCAATCACAAATAGACTTTATATCTTTTTATTGTGCAATTGAATTTAATCTAAACGCATTATTTGTACTTCAAGGCTGTTGATTTCCTAGACAAGTTGCTGCGATATGATCACCAAGAAAGGCCCACTGCAAAACAAGCACTGGTAAATACCCTTTCCTTGGCCAACTATTAATGGAATCCGTTTTTGAGTGCACGCATTCTAATTTTAATATATGGCACCTACTTAGTTTTCTACTCTTTTATGTTTCCTAATCTTCTTGAGCCACTAATCATTAATGCAGCAGAGATTTGATTATGCCTGTACATTTATCCAGATCAAATACCTGGAGTCTGTTGCGAATAATTCATTTTTGTGTCTTGCAGGCCGATCCTTACTTCTATCCAATTAGAAATGCAGAAAGCAGCATAACTCGTACCTAATATTAAGTTTCGGTTGCTGTTAAATCAATGTTGCAATCTTTTCTGCACATGTTCCGGTCCTTCCTTTGTAAGCTGACCGAACTTTATAATTGTGGCAGCGAGCTTGCATTCAGGGTCCATGTATCCGTTGTTTTGAAGCTGTAATTTGTCCATGTGCAATTCATTTACCCAACTTTTTGGCATTTTTTGTTATTGTATGATCAATATCTTTGTGCTCTTCTCTTGACTTTGGAATCAAATCGTTTAGCTGATTGATTTTGCTTAAGCTGTTTAGACATTGTTGCTGCTCTGCCTTCCCTTCCATGATGTCAAGACTGTATTCTCTCGTTGTGCATCTCATATTGGTTTCTGCTTTCCAACTCCTACAGAAACAGTTTCTGGAATCCAATTTTGAGTCTGAAAACTTGATGGTTTTGTGTAAAGCACGTGGTTTTGGGTCATTGGGCCAGACGAGAATAACCACATTGATTTTGCCACATTTTGTTATGTGGAAACTGTCTTACAGGATCAGGATCAATTCATTCAGTTGACAGATTCTAATTTTAAACAAATCTATGTCAACCTAATCATAGGGGAATTTCAATCTTAGTTTCATCCTTACATAGATATGAATAAATGGAAAGGATATTGCAACTAAATAGAAGCCGAACTAACTACAAAAATGCTGAGTATTACAGTTTACCCACTTAACAAATGAACATTTTCTGCCAACTTTTGAGGAGGTTGACGCAAATTTTTTATGATTCTTCTTCTCCATCATGTCATATAAAGTGAAATGACATCCAGGTTTATTGAGGCTTTTCATCGTTTTTGATAGGGATTTTCTCTGTTTGTTTGACATTGAAAACGAACCCAACTGGCAGGGACAAGCACAAACCCACCACCTCAATTCGTGTCCTAATCCTGTTAATTACAAATCAAGAAAAATATGCCAATAGGTTTTAATTTGTGGTCTAAATTTCATTTTTGTTGATTGTGTATATGACCCATGTTTTCTTTGTTAAAAATTTTAAAAACTGCAATGAATAAACTCTTTTAACTACATATAATTGTTCTTAAATTTAAAAAACTCAAATACTTGATTCTTTTTATGAAGTCTATGCTCGTTTTGCTTAAAAGAATTGGAGCTCAGGTCGGCTTAACCTGATGTCATCCTTATTAAAAAACTTTAAGGTGTCATCTCCAAGCACTTGAACTACGCTGGAGAGATACTCACATTACGAGTAGTATATAGATGAGGAAAGGATTGGGTTGTTAATTATCGATAGTCTTGGGAAGGGAGTAGTCATAGAACAAGTTTGAGACAAGGTTAGGACATAAGAATCCTGAGTTATGGGACATTTGGCATATAATCCGATACTTGGGACCGGTCAGGAAGGGACCATATCCACCTCATTTTCACGGCTTTAATTAAAAAGGCATCTCTAATCTATATCTGTATTTGCTTTCCCTTACGTTGAAAACGATCAAAACGTAAAACCCTAAAAGGTTAGTTGACCATGTGAGTATGAACAACCAATTCACATGTCAATCGAAACCTCAACGGCTCACACACATCCTAGAAAGAACAGGTCCAAAGTCCAATGCACAATTAATAGAAATTATTGCCATATATATTAACATAAATTATTAATTAGAAGAATTGTAACAATTAAAAATATTATAACATAATTAATATATATAATATTAATACGTGGGCATATTAGATGGCATGCATGATGACATATACATGTAATATGGGGATGAATGTTAAACTATATGTGATTGGACAGGTGGCTAAAGATTAAAGTTGGTGAATTTGTTCTTATCACGATGAATAGGGTTGGATAGTACTCGGAATAGTCCCATGCTCTCAGGTTTCAGTACTTCTTGTCTTCTCCCACATCTCAGTCACAGTCACACAGACACACACGACCCTGTTTTCTCTTCTTTTTATTTTTTGTTTTTGTAGTAATTTCCAAAGTTTTAAAGGGCAATTCTTGTCTTCTCTTATCATTCTATTCTTCTTTTCTTTGATCTCTTACTTTATACCAAAGTAATGCTCATTGATTTTATACCCTAGTGTTCATTTATTTTTATACCTTCTTTATAAACGAAAGGTCACAACAAAAGGTCACAAGTTCGAATCACTCGAGCAATAAAAATTTACCCTTTATCCTTAAATAACACTTACCTCATATACAAGCTTCTTTCTTATTCTTATACCTCAGACAACACTTATCCTTAATTAGTAATCTGGCTCATTCCTAAAACTTTATAAAAGAAGCAAAAGTGGATATTTACTCATGTTATCTTCAACCTATAAGAGTGTTACTATAATGGAATTAAGCAATATTTTACATAAATGAAATGTTAATATATTTTACAATATATGTGATAACTTTTTTTTTAATTTTTTTCTTTTCTTTTTCTTGATTTTAGATCTTTTATCCTATACTTTAATTTTTGAAAAGTGTTTCAGCTTTTGAGAGCATACGATTCCGAATCAAGTGATGTTGCCAATTCAGTCTTTTTAAGTTTGGCATATGTATGATACAGTTACTATGAGAATAGGATTTCCCTTTTCCAGGATAGTGAATCCAACTTCACCAAAATGGCATTGGCATACTTTATTTTGTTAAGCATTAAATTTCAAAACATTGTTTATGTTATGAACCCTCCAATCTATTTCAATAGTATGGAGATTGTACTTAAAATTTCATTTTATGTTAGTTAATTACTACTAAGTATATGCTCCATGCTTGGCAATACCACATTACTCCTCAAACTCTATTCTCATAATTAACATCATCTCTTGAGAATCCACAACAATGCACATACATCTAGAGCTTCATAATTGATCCTAGCTAACTACTTAAATTCCTAAGACCCTTTTTTATTCATTACATACTTATCTGAATTTGAATCACAGCTAATGAAGGGTTCCATCCTCATTTTGTTAAAGCCAAACAAAGCAAGTATATCTCTGATATAACTAAAACACGACCGAAGAATTCTAAATATGAAAACCAAGATTCGAATTGTTAAAGCACCTTTCTGACTCAGTTGTTTTGACTCAGGCTTTATGGTGACCTCTCCATCATCTTATATGTTTTATTAGCTTGTTTGTCTACTTTCTACAATCTGTGTGGTGTTTTCTTCTGCTGCTAAAATGTTATGCATAACTCGCATATTTTAGTTAGAACTAACCTAGACTTGCCCAACTAGGCCACTGCTTAACAATTTCATTTCCTAGTAATGACAGGTAAGTTTCCAGCTATACACAACTATGTATGCATATGAATATACAGATAACGATCATGTTGTAATAAAAAACTCGGATCGTTAATAGTGTAAAAATTTGCATGCAGTCCAAATGGCGGTACTACGTGATACACAATGAAATGTCATTTCAAAGGGGCAAGTAATGAACAGCAAATGTGAGGAGGAAAGGAAGAGACATGGGATGCATAATCTTGGGGATTCGACTGAGCCAGAGACCGCACCCCAGTGTCGGTCTCTTAGTGTACAAAAATGTCTCATAACACAACAAAATTATCAATTTAAGAGGAAATGACAGCTCCTCTAGACTCAAAGTACACTCCCCCTGAGCTGCCTATCAAATCCCAATTCAACCTGGATTACTTCTACAGTACTGATCAATCTCAATAAATCAATTCAAAACCCCATCTCTCTGCTCTCTGTCTCCCTAGCTACCTTCTCTGTCGATTACCCCTCCAACATTCAAAGCTGTACTCCATCTAAACAGTCATCCAATTCGATATATACTCGCTTTGTTAACACTTTTTTCTAAGTGACTTTACTTACACGATACCATCTTATGTTATTGAATTTATTAGTTCACGTAGATTGATTAGTTAAGATAAACC
The DNA here is from genome assembly GCA_025504915.1 of Erythroxylum reticulatum. Taxonomy (NCBI): domain Eukaryota; kingdom Viridiplantae; phylum Streptophyta; class Magnoliopsida; order Malpighiales; family Erythroxylaceae; genus Erythroxylum; species Erythroxylum reticulatum. The sequence goes on along the minus strand of JANSVA010000218.1, from coordinate 4,235,106 downwards.
CTATTTTATTCATAATTTATAGATATATTTAATGGTTTATACAATTTAAATTTATAAATAATTACAAGATCTACCCTAAATTTTTAAAAATTATTTTTTTATGTAAACGCATTGTTTCTGGTTTTAGGATTAAGGAGTAAGCTAAGCATTATTCATTTATTCTAATAATTGTGATTAACTCTTGCATATGTATTATAATTTAATGTTCATATATATATCTATATATGCATGTATTGGTCATGATTGGACGTCGAGGAACGAGTGGTCAAAGTTACAATTATGTCAACGACCCTAAGCTCGTGTAACGAGAAGGGAATAAGATATGGGTTCTTAATCCGTTGCTTTTCTTGCTTAGGGTTTGAAATTAGGGTTTAACGCCTTCTTAGTGCATATAATATTTTGCAAGACTCGTGAATTTTAAGGTCTCGATGCTAAAAGGAATCTAGGTGGAGCATTAGGTTTATGTTCACTACAAAACCTATCAATGGAAAGATTAAGAAATTAGAAAACTCTTTAACTGATTCCATTACCATTTCAAAACCCTAGTTCAGTCTTCGAGTGTAAATGATATTTTAAATCACTCCCATTAACAAACAACAACCTTGTATCTCCTAGTTGGCCACTAGACAATACAGTTTGCTAATACAAACATGTTCTCTAGTTGTTAAGTTTCAACTGGTTTCTCCGATTGTCATGTTGGTGTTGCCACAAAAAAAAAAAAGAAGAGGGGGTTCCGAAATCTTGCACAGGTCATCTCTTCATTTCATAATCTTCTACATTTTTTCTCTGCATGCTCGTGATTTCCAAGAAGAGACATAACCTAATGTAAGGATTTAATGTTTCATACTGGCCCTACAACGTTAGGTTGTGCTTTGCAACCATTATTCAAAAAGGCCTGTACGGATCATTACAAAAAACTGGGGAACAGAATCTCTAGCTGCCATGATTACTTCGAGGCATTTGTCTTGGCATTTGTCTGTAACAGTTTCGCTGTCTGTGTAATTTATCATCTAGGTGAAACATGTTAACATGATACGTGTCGAGGACCCATGTTCTTCTTCTTGGCTTAATCGACATTATTATAATAAATCTTACGTTAAACGCCATGAACATGGCCTCTTGATATTAGGGTTTCTGTTCACTGACGTTTGTGTGGTCCTAACACAAAAACCCTAACGACACTTTTGACTGCTTCAGTTGCAGTTGATGGGTGGACCTCAGAACAAAACCCTATGGGAATAAGCATTCGTTGCTTAAACAATCTTTCTTTACTGTTATAAAGCTTGATCACTACAGAAAATGGAGTATGAAACTGAAACAAAAGCCAAAAACTTCGCAAGAATCATGTGTTTTTATTATGAATATCGCGCCCCCATCATCTCTTCCGTCATCAAATCACCTTGGTTTCGATTTGTTCGAAGACTCCTTAATTAGTATAATTAGTCTTAATTAAGCAAGATTCTGAACCAAATCTTGAACAGGGAACATTATTAGCTATCCCCAAGAGAGTTTATTGGTAGAAGCTGGTCAAATAGATCGAAGTCCTTCACCTTTTTGCTATTACAGAAATCGATATCATCATCATCAAATATCTCGATTCCAAATCTAATGGTTCCTCGACAATCGCCTAGACAGAGAATAATATGATCATAATTTGCTTGTGGATTCTTAGTATCATCTAAAGCAATGTAAGGATTGTTTAATGACGTGTAAGAATCTCATCCGTCACTTGTTTATTTCATTGTCCCTTTATTCTAATCCCACTATTATCAAAGACAAGCATATTCCCCCTATTTTGACTGCCAATGGTTTAGAATATATACACACACATATATATATATCTATGCATATGCATATGGACTTTATTTTTTTCTCATTCCAAACTAGAATAAATCAATTAAATTTTATTTAATACTCTTCTTTTTCAATTAAATTTTAACTTGTTTGACAGATAATGATAGTATTCTAATTTAATTTCATTTTAAATTCTTCAATTTTATTCAATATTTGATTTTATAACACCAGTTAAAATTTTAACTTTAAACCTCTTATCTTAACTATTTAATTTTAATATAATTTTTAAAAACATTGTGTAGGACATTAAATACTAAATTAAAGTAATAAAAAACTATTCCTAGTTAAGAAATGTCTAATCAATTATTAAAAAATTATCCAATTCAGCAGGTTCAATAGTAAAAACCTTGAGTCTTTCAATTTAAATTTTTGGTTCGATTTTTTACTCTTCAGATTTACTTATTTTAATAATTCTTATTATTAAAAACTTATCAATTTACTCATTAATTGGTCAATTTTTTGTAAATTGATAAATTCTTATAAATTACAATAAGTCAATTAATTTTATTTAACAATCTTTTTTTAATTAAACATCAAATTTTTAGTCGTAATTTGCGATTAGTTGCATCAGTAAGACTAAGATATTTTTGAACAAAGTAAAAAGAAATTTTGGTTATTAGCTATAAATTTATGCTTACTATTTAACAACAACCTCAGGGATGTACTAACTGAATATTTTATTTTCCAGCGTGATAGGAATATGTTACTAATTTATGCTTAACATATCTATTTCCACATCCTCTAATCTTAATTAGCACACAGTAACCATACTTCTTAGATCCACTCTTCAAATCTATGTACTTAATTAGGATATAATTAATATATTGAAACCAAACTTAGTAGACTTTAGTACTGACATCTTGTGACTTGTCGTAGGCTTCCATCTTTCAATGGAAGCTATGTTAATGGTAATGATTTAGGTTAGTTTTTATAAGTGATCATTTTCAAGTAGGACCACCTAACCCACTAATTAAACACTTACTTGCAAATGGTAAGGTAGTGAAAGATTAGTTAATAATAATCAAAACGCAAGTTATAATTGTCGTGTTATGCTTCATATAAAAAGACCATTATGAAAGCTTGAAAAGGATAGAACCAATTGTCATCTACTTAGTTAAATAATTAGCTAGTGATGTCTATTTCCATCTTTAACTAGGAAAGTGGGATCGTAACGATAAAATAAAATTTTTAAAGTTTAAAAGATATAATTGGTATTAGATAAAATTAAAATTTTTTAAGTATAATTGAAGAATATTGTTATTAAATTTGAAACTTAATTGAAAATAAAATTATTAATTAAATTAATCGATTAATTAATAAGTTTTTCAATTTTTAATAATAAATAGTATTAAAATAATCAAATTGAAAAATTAAAAATTGCACTAAAAACCTAATATTTCGGTCGGTTGGATTTTGTAATCATTAATAATCAAAAATTAAGAGCTGATAAGTCGAGATAAAATTAAAAAAACAAAATTTAAGAAAATTTTTATTTATTTTACCTCTATATTAAATGCGAATAAATATTATAACTTATACCAGATTATATAATAGTTAAACTCGTGGAGATAATTTAATATGATTTACTTTAATAATATAATTTCTTTTAATAATATTTTAATATTTTAATTTGATTTAATCTTTAACCGATTTTATTAAAGATGACAATGAGTAAGTATATGAGTTAGTCTAGCTAATTTTAAAAAAATTAAATATATAAAATAATATTTTTTTAATTGAGTCCAAACTTAAATTATCTAAATTAGAGCTTACTCGAGACCTAACTCTTCTAAACAATAATAATACTTGAATTTAGGCTCATGAGTAAGTTCTTTTTTATTTATAAATTTTATGATGGTTTAATATTAGATGAACATTTTAAATTTTAAAAATTTTCTCATATTAATTTAATTTTTAATCTGATTTTTAAAACATTACTCATTTTCGCTATTTATTTTCTGATTAGAAAAAAGAACGAGAAAATGAAAGAAGCAGCTTGTCACCTTTTCGATTGTGGGAGGCCACTACCGTTTCAACGGCCGATATTTCGGGGAGCTGCTGCCCCATTTTGCCCATTTCTGGGTTTGAGTTAATTTGTTTTTGCGCCTTTTTGATTTTTTTTTTCCAAATGCTTTTGGATTTTAAGCCTAATATTTAATATTTATTTTATATACTTATTTGTGATAAAATAATTATTACATATTATTTCAATACGAACCAAAAAGACAATACCATATCACACACATCATACATGAGGAGGATGGAGACATAAAGCGGTTAATCAAACACGAATGGTGGGGAAGATGATGATGAGTATGATGATTGATAGATGTATGTATATGCATGTATGTAGTGAGTAGGGGAATTAAAAAGGCAAAGAAGTTTAAAAGGTAATGATTACGAATGGGGTCATGATGGGAACGCCTCCTTTCCATACAAATGAATCATTAATGAGGGGCACCATCATCTACATCCCACAAGGCTGCGCAGTCATAGCCGCCATTTTTTTTTTCTTGAAACAAAATAATTAATATTCCTTTTTCTCCACTAATCACAATATGATTGTAACAGTTAAACTCTTTTATGTACTATAATTATTGAATTAATCAGTATTAAGATGTATATTATTAGCATTTAGAGAGAGAGATGATGTAGAGACAGAGAGAGAGAAGAAGAGATGGGGACTTCAAAAAGCACTGAAGTAAAAATAGTAAAGTAGAAAAACAAATGGAAGGCGAGACGATTCTGGAGAGAGAATGAAAACATTAAAAGAAAAGGAGAGAAAATAGGAAGGAAGCACCCCCCCAACCCCAAGCCTCCATGTATATATATAAAAGGCACCATAATAAGCTCTTGTAACTCTGCGATGATCAACTAACTCGCTACCTGAGAAACTGTCAGTGAAAGCAACTACTGCTCTCCGTAAAAAAGAGGAGAGTAAAAAGCAATTCGTGAAACGTCTCCGTACCCATCTTCTTCTTGTTATGGCTTTCTCTTTTTTCTGGTTTCTCTAATACCAGTGCCCTTAGTTCACACGTTAGAGAAGCCTTCTTGGCATTTTTAAACACTGTCTTGCACTTGGGCAATCATATTAAGTTGTGATCTGGGAAATTTGAGTTTATCCGGGTACATTAGTGTTCTGGGGTGTATCTGGTTAACTTATACATATAGCAATCTCGTTAAGAGTAATAATAGTGAGTAATATGGAGGAAGAGCGATCATCATCATCAACAGGAAGAGTGATGATAGTGGTGAGAGAATTTGATCCAAAAAAAGATCGAGTGGGTGTGGAAGAAGTGGAGAGAAGATGTGAGGTCGGTCCCAGTGGGAAGCTCTCTCTCTTCACCGACCTCCTGGGTGACCCAATTTGCAGGGTCCGCCACTCGCCTGCTTTTCTCATGCTGGTAAAGTACAGAGACTCCCACTCAATGCACTAATACTAGTACTTTGCTCTCGTTTGTCGTTTCTACATAAACAACCAATCCCCATGTTTTCATTTCTTTGTATTTCATTCAGAAACTTAACATGGCCAATCCATTTCTTCTTTTTTAACTTTTCTTGTTCGTATGGGATAGGTGGCTGAGTTGGGTGGAGAAATAGTGGGGATGGTGAGAGGTTGCATCAAAACCGTTACATGCGGGAAAAAGCTCTCGAGAAATGTCAAAACCAACAGTCTCAACCATCCTAAAGCCGCCGGCTCCGTCACCACCAGACCTCTCCCTGTTTACACCAAAGCTGCTTATATCTTAGGCCTACGCGTCTCTCCTTCTCATCGGTGAGTTTCCTTTCTTCTTTCTCTCTCGCTCGCAATCATTGTATGAATCATCGATCTTCCTCTCTTTGTTTTCCCCGACGTCGTCGTTTATCTGTTACGTAATGATTAGCATTAAACAACAACATACCCTCTAAATTAATTATGCTTTTTCTTCATTAATTATTTATAAACAGGAGGATGGGGATAGGCCTAAAGCTGGTACACGAGATCGAGGAGTGGTTTCGCAAAAACGGCACCGAGTATTCCTACATGGCAACTGAAAACGACAACGTCGCTTCCGTTAACCTCTTCACCGATAAATGCGGCTACTCCAAGTTCCGCACTCCTTCCATCCTGGTCAATCCGGTTTTTGCTCACCGAGTACCCGTTTCAAACCGAGTCACCGTCGTTGAACTCGCTCCTCATGACGCTGAGCTTCTGTACCAACGGCGTTTTTCCACTACCGAGTTTTTCCCCCGCGACATTGGCTCGGTTCTCAATAATAAACTCAGCTTGGGGACATTTCTGGCTCTGCCACGTGGAACTTACGGGCCCGGTTCGTGGCCTGGGTCGGTTGAGTTCTTGGCCAACCCGCCCGATTCTTGGGCTGTTCTTAGTGTGTGGAACTGTAAGGACGTGTTTACGCTCCAGGTGCGTGGCGCGTCCCGCGTGAAGAGGACATTCGTTAAGACGACGAGAATGTTGGACAAGGCGCTGCCGTTTCTTAGGTTACCGTCGGTGCCCGACGTGTTCAGGCCTTTTGGGCTTCATTTCATATATGGTTTGGGAGGCGAAGGACAACGCGCGGAGAAAATGATGAGAGCGTTATGCGCGCACGCGCATAACCTGGCTAAAGAGCGAGGATGTGCAGTGGTGGCTACGGAGGTTTCAAGCCGCGAGCCGCTGAGGTTAGCAATTCCTCACTGGAAAATGCTATCTTGCGCCGAGGACTTGTGGTGCATCAAGAGGCTGGGGGAAGACTACAGTGACGGGTCTGTCGGTGACTGGACGAAATCAGCCCCTGATTCGTCCATTTTTGTTGACCCTAGAGAGTTTTAAAACAAAAAACCTGGTACTAGTTAATGACTTACCTAAGAGGAAAGCCTATAGCACGAGTTAGAAAATGAAAGGGTCTTCGGATTTTAGGGTTTTAGATTTTTCTTCAGGTCTTTTTCACAAATGGAGAATTTGGGGGGAATAGGAAAAAGAGAAGATATGGGAATGGGATATTGTCAATGAACAGAATATCCCCCATCTTTAGTTTTTCTCTAACTTTTTGTAAATGGATTTGGCTTTTTAGATCCTTTCTCAGCCGAAAACACCTTTTCTATTTCCCATAGTGAGCTTGACTTTTACTTTTATATTCCAAATTCTTTTAATTGGTATGATTTTTAATATAAATTCTTATTTTTAATTAATAAACTAACCTAAATTAAGACTTTTTCTTGATTTTATAAATTATCTCAATCTCTAATTTTCATTGCAAATTTGGTATATTCCCAATCAACGATCATGGACGTCAAATGATAAAAAGCCTCAATCCTTTACAGCACATTGGACATTGACAATGAATCATGATTATCCTCGAGAAGGGTCAAAGATGTCCTTCAAGTTGCTTAGAAAGTACGTGGTAACGTAACAAATTGATGGAAGAGAACAGAGGGTGCGCTTGGAATCGGAGGATTCTCTATTTTTGCTTTTTATAATATGACAGAACTTGACTAAAGATTGGCTTTTAGCTGTGGCCCTTCAACTCTTTTTGCTTTGAAAGAAAAGGAAAAGTAAGTACTTAGTGGGTAGGGTGATATGGTACTTTCGTTCTTGTCCTTTCCCTTCTCAGGGTCTTCCAAATTTTCACCAGAGCTCGGGACCGAAAGCCCCAAGATTGTGACATCTTTGAAACCCCATTATAAGATAAGCCATAGTTAATCATTATAAATGCATATAAGATGTTTAAATGGCAGGTTAAACACGTAAAAGACGCTTGTTTTCTGATATCTGATTTAGAAACCCTTCACAGGGATTTTGCACTGAGAGTCATGAGAAGTATGCATTGAAGTAACAAATGAATGTGACTGCTCATGTAGCTGGATAGCCTTCAGGAGTTCTGACAAGGAAATGCACTCTCAGTCATTACCAGCTGCTGTTCTGTTGACCACAAGATGTCAAATTCAGCAACCAAACTTATTTATGAAGACCGTACCTTTACACACACACACCCTGACAAGGTTGGATATTTCCTTTTTTATTGCTCTATAAATAATCTCTAACATTAGCTAAATATGCCCTTGGAACTTATATTTAATTAATTATGAATTTATTAAGTAATTTATTTAATATAATAATAATGATGAAAGTACATAGGTTAGCTCCTCACGTTTAGGTAGAGATGGGATTGTGTTGTTGCTTGTTTCTAATAGCTCCAATTATATAGTTTCGTGGACTACTAAGAAAAGCGCAGGCAATTCATGCGCAACTTAGCAATGACTAAAGTCTTCTATACAATGCAGTTCATGGAATGGACAACGTAAGATAATGTGGTCGGTAAATGAAAAGTAGGAAAGCTCAGAGCTTTCCATTTGGCCGACTTTTTATATGTTTAACATATTGCATTCACATAACATGATGTAGTCATATTCCTAAGAGGTTGAGATAGTTTTTTGAGTTAGGCTTAGTAGGTAGGTGAAGATGAGAAAGTGTTAGGCAAATTCGGGTTTGGAATCTCAGTTTTCAAAGTACTACTAAACATGTACTTAACAAGCTTATCTTGACTCTTGCGGTCTGTCATCTTTTATGCTTGTTCTGAGATGAATACTGTGGGAGCGGTTTAGGTAAATTAAACGGTTGGAGAGATTCTATCTGGTAGTTTAGTATTTATTAGTCAAGAGTGGACGGCATTTTCTTTTGCTTCCGTTCCTTCCTTATATTGTTAGTCTCTTCTTTGCAGGGCAATCACTCAAATGGTCTTTCTTTACTGGTTCTGTCTATGTCAAGACACAAGGAGGAAGTTGATCGAAGAATATTCAAATTTGCGTGTTTTGTTTTCGGAGTGGCTAACTTATGAACATTGATAGATCATGAAGTTTCAAACTTTTTCTTCTGCTGAATCACAAGGCTAATTCTTTAGAGAAAAGGACAATGATTCCTTTCCAATCACCATAACATCAAAAACTTGGTAGTTACGAATTGATCTGATAAATAGGAACAGCAACATTGCCACGTTATGTATTTCCATTTCTTCATGAAGCTAAAACTTGACATAAACATTCCCTGGAAATCTGTCATGCATCTCTTCTGCGTGAAAGATCCCGATGGAGGGAGAATCAGCAAGGAAAATGTCTGCGAGTTTCTAATATCCTAATAGTCAATTTCAAGCGATCATATTACAAGCCAAAAAAGCGTGTTAGACCATGCCTGCGACTTAAGATATAGAACGCCTTCTGCTTCTGGAAGGGGTAGATTTCATCTCCTCGGCAACAACAGAACCAGGACTCCGGCTCTCGGATGTATCAGAGCTACTAATATCACCATTCCTCTCTTTGTTCGACCACAGCTTTGAAAATATCTTTGACATGAGTAAACCTTTCATGTTACTTGCTGCAACTCTTTCAGTATCATTCTTGGCTCCACCGTTGAGATTTCTATCGCTCCCACTACTCCCTAAACGAAGAGTTGAAAGTTCTCCTTTCAAAGCTTTGATATCTTCAGATGTTGGCACAGCATCCCAGTCCTCTTCCGTGTTTGTCGCAGTGGACCTTGAGCTCCCATTAGAACCAACTGGAATCAATGCTCTGATCGACCCGGCTAGTTCCGATGAGCTGTTGCCAGCAGATGATGTTGCTTGCCTGACCTGCTCAAAGAAGAGGATTTGCACAACCACACGCAGAGGTAGTCTCTCGTTTTGCACCGCATGCATGCACGCATCCACTGACAACTTCCTGCAGTCCATCAATTTGCATATTCTCTTCCTCTCACTCTTGCTTATTCCACCGTGTTCCTATACAGAAAATGACAATCAGTTAGAAAGCCCAAGAGATTAGAGAACAACTACTTTAAGCCTACATTGAGCTGGGAAGTTGGATTGTGATTTTAAGTCTCAACTGAAATGGACTATATTTTGTTGGGAATCAATAATTCTATGGATCTCTAACTTCGATAAGAACAAACTTACAGTCAAACACAATCACATCAAGAAGGAAAGATAACGATATAGTTGAACAAAAACAATCAATATGGACAACAACTTCCTCAAAATCTTCATTTTATATCTAGTGACTCTCAGTAATACCGCATCATCATAATTATACACATGAAAGTCAATGTTACACAAAATCATGATGGTAAAATTCAATAAACTCACCTTAAGATACATATCGATGGCCCGATAAAGTCCGTCATGTGATGGCCTTTGGAAACTTGAAACCATCTCGGCAAGACTAACAAACTTTGAGACAGGTAAATTTGGATCTCGAGCTATCTCAGTAAGATAGCCCTCTACCAGTTTAGCAACCTTGACCTTTGGGGCATCTGATCCAAAATGTGGGCTTTTACACTCCCGGAATTCAGTTTCCAAAGGAAAAGCGGTCTGAGTGCTTCGTTCATGTGTCACAAATTTCTCAACAAGGCTTTGCACTATATCAACATCATACAATGTTGTTTCCTCAGCCGGGGCTCGAATTAATAGATCAGCCACTGTAGCCTCCTCAAGCTGCTGGCCAATTTGTATCATCAGTTCATTCCTTTCTTTCTCTCCGCATTCCAACAAAATTGAGGCTCTTAACAACCTAAGCAGGAAACTACAAGGAACGCTACCTTTTTCAGTAGGTAGTAGCCAGAATATGGTTTCTGCAAGTGATTTATACTGGAGTATATCACCACTCTGTACCATACCCTTGTTAAAACTTGGCAATCTTCTCAGGGCATATGCATGCAATGCTTCTCCAATTATATTATCAGAGACTCTTTCTTTTGCCTTAATCGTTGTAATCACCCTCTTATATAAATCTACCTGCAACTCACAGAGATCTTCCACCCACCAATCTTTAGGAACCATAAGGGATTTTCGCATACCATTCCAAAGAGGATCCTTTCCATTCTCTGATGGAAGCTTTTTCCTGTTATAGGTGTATGACCAGTCAACTTTGGCAGTATCCATGCATGCCTTTGAAGCTATGGAATCAAGGCAGCGACTGACCAATTTTAATTCTTCTGACTGTGGAAGAAGAGACTTCATGGTCTGAAGGACAATAATTGAATCTTTCCAACTGCGGAAGATGCTAGAATTGAGAAACACTTCAATCTTGTAGATGAGATTCCCTTTCTCAATAGTTTCATACATTTCAAGATATTCTGCTGCACAACGGGCTGCAACGACATTGTATGCATTGAGAGTCACCGTCATCCCATAACAAAATTTTGCACATATTTCAAAAGCAGCAGGTCCACCAGGAATATCCTGGATGTTAATTTCATCATTGTTCTCATCGCTTGTAGTTGCCACCAGTTTCTGAAGACGCGCACTTTTGGACAGCAATGGAAACTGCAAAATCATTCTAAAATTTAGATCAAAGATTATAGTTTCGATAACCAAATACTCTGATAAATTTCAATAATCAATTATATTCCATGTTAGTTCCAAAAAAGTATGTGATGAACATTAAAGTCTTAGCATTATCCACAATTGCGTGTGATGTATCAGCAAAGCCAATGTGGAGAGAAATGGCAGATAAATTCACCATATTTGACCCAACAGAATTATGAAATTACATATACTCGTCTAAAACTAGAATAGGAGATAAAACTTTTACTTTTTCAACACAATCTGTGAGGCATATGCAATTAGTTACCAAAATTTAACCATATCCAATCGTGGAATTCATACCTTGTGCAGATAGAATTTCACATCGCCAACATCAACTATTATGTCGGTTGCCAACTCAGTTGCCAGATACCTACAAGATAGAGTGCCTACAATTATATTTCCATCAAAACTAATATACTTTAGGTCAACTTTGAGGAAAAAGAAAAAGGGAAGAGGAACATATTAGATTTAACAAATAGAGAGCAATGCCCGTTAAATTAAGTTGACCAGTCCAGAATAGTTTGATAGAGACCAAAAAAGAAGCATATTATAGCATGTTTTCTTCTTTTCATGAAAAGATTAGAACAAGTGCCAACATATAACTTGAGAATCAACGGCACTTGATAGCGCAGACTAACCTATTCAAGGTTCACATTTCGTGAATGACATTTAATGCAATAGACAATAACCATTGCCTAAACATCAAAGTGGAGCCAATGGAGAGTTACAAGAAGCTGTTCTTGCATAATATAGGCAGCATTTGAAATGTTCATTATCATTTGAAGCCCCCCCGCATGCAGCCCAATCTCAATAGGCCACTACCAAAACATCATTTAGCCTGTAGATTCTCAAATCTACAGACGAATACGATGTCAATTTGTGGTGGGGGCTTGGACTGGTTGGACCTTTTCGGCCGACCTCCCAGGCTCAAGCCCAATCAACCTAGACCGGGCTAAAGATGTCATCCCTAATCTCTAGACAGATTGCTTCTTCACAGAAACCAATAAAACATACCCGACACGACAACTCTAATGTATAATCCATAAAGAAAGAGCAGATGATGTAAAACAAATGCATGTCTCAGCCAGTAACAATCACTACAAGAGCACCTTAAACTGTTGGCTGAGAAGAGGATCTCAAACTGGTTTTCTGCTCCAACATATCAAAGCTAATAAGAAATTCCAGAGGCACGAAGCCTAAACCAAAACTAATACGGTTCTCTAAATGCGGTTACATAAAATATCAAAGGTAAACTGAAGAAGGAAAAAACAGAACTGGTAACCATTGAAGGATATATCTATAGTACCATTGAAACATGGACAAGGAACACAACCAGAAAAGAATTTAACAAAAAAAGATTGTAAACAGAAAAATTAGTATTAAAAGCAAAAAGGAAAAAGAAACGAGGACTAAATAAATAATAAAAAATAAATGTATACAATTACTAGCTGGCTGAATACAGATCTCAAACTCACCTAATATTGTCCCCATCAGTCTGAAACGAATCAAGCTTAGATCCAAGTTTCATAAACTTCATCTTGCCCAGTATCAGCTCCCTTCAGTTCCTGTTAAATGCCCTAATCCTAACTTTTGTCAACCAATATTCCCAGAAAGCAATTGAAGGCCTAACTTCTGCCAACGATGTTGTTTTCAAGAAGAAGAAGAGTTTCTTTGTCTGACCGAATCTTGCACACAAAACTAGGCCAGAATAGAGGAAGATAGCAAATGAGAAACTAAAGTGAAGTAGTTGCTTCTTTAGTTGGTAACAGCGTCCATGGACCACGGAGAGCGAAGGTTAACTATGTAGATATTGCTTAAAAACTCTGTCAAACATTTGTATAAACTATAAAGAGAGACACCCCCACTTGCTGAGAACTGACACCACCACCTTTGTTCATTTGTTTATGTTTCCATGGCTTTTCTTATGCCAGTGGTTTCACATAGAAACACACAAACAAGAAATTGTTTGCAGGTAGATAAAATGTCAATAACCAAACCCCAGAATCCACATTCCTTTCATGAATCAAATTCTCTCTTCAATGTAGGCTGCAACACCTGCAACGAGACGACATGACATCTAGGTGTCAGCTAAGAAACCACCAAAAGAGTAGACAAGAAGCATCAAACTTGAAGGTATTTCCAAAAGAAACATTGTAAAAGGAGCATGTTATTCGACAAGTTTGTTCTACAAGTGGCGGTAAATAACACATCATTTTTATTTTCTTAACAAATAAACTGGACCTTAAACAGTAAGCATAGGAATCAGAGTCAAGAACATGACGCACAAATCAGCACAGAACGCACTTAACTTTTCTACGAACAAAAAGAACCAAAATCTCACTACCCAACACTGTTTTTCTAGTGTCATTTAATAACCAACTTCAAGAATTGGAAAACATGCAATATAAGAAATGGTATTGGTAAATTCTGAAGAGTTTTGATGGATTTGTGCGGAAGCAAAATAACCAAACAAGAAGTTACGGAGGAGAAGACAGGTAACCAAAAGCCAAGTCAGATTGAAGCAGAACAAGGTCTACTGATTACATTTGATTGAAAATCTCGCCAAATCTGCTGAGAAAGACATCAAAAGAAGCGTTAAAAGCATGTCGATAGAAATTATAATACTTCACCTTAGAGATATTAATCCAGAAGCCACGGAAGGATGCCTTACAAGCAAGCACCTTCTCAATCTTATCACTTTGAACAAGCAAAGGGGGAATCAAATAAGCATCGCAAGAGACAACTCGCAAGTAACAGAACAATAAGAGAAGACAACACAACACAACGTTCGGTGCATGAGAAGCACTATTACCTGCAGGACAAAACCCAAATGGAGGTAACCCCACAATCTACAAATAACACCCAACAAATCCAAAAAAACTTCACATCAAAAGGGTGAGCTATTTCTCATCTTTGACAGCCACCAATGCCTCTAGACCCACAGAAAGCCAAATCTCAGAATGTTCCCTCACTCTCTCTACCTGTATCTCTCCCAACTCCTTTGAATCAGCACCGCCCCACGACCAATATCACCACGAGCACCAACACTAAAACCAGTAAACGACCACCTATCCTCTCATTCCTTCCACCAAAAACTCAAAAAGATGAAAACTTTGCAATTGCGTATCAACAAAGGCGATCTTTTTATGTTTCACTTTAACAGCAATGAAACAAAACACCTTTACTTTCGTTATTAGAAAGTAAAAGCAGTGAGGTTTCTTTCAACAGACAAAGACAGAACCCAAAAACCAAGAGACCCCACACGCCCCTCAGCGCTACTTTGATCTCTACAAAGGGTCTCTCTCTCCCAATGTAATGCACGCCAATCTGACATGCACAACAATGGTGTTTCCCTTATCAAGTACAAAACTGACTCGTAAGACTTTATCTTTTGGTTTTTTAAACCTTTTCGTTGTATAAATTTTTAAAGCATTTCGTAGTGACAGAGAGTGGGAGCGAGAGAGTTCCAGGAACAGCCCCTTGTTTCCGAGAAAACCATCCATTCATCACCCTCTGCCGCTACGCTGTCGTATTACTTTTTGTTCAATAATCATCTGTGCATCTCATTTATTTTCCTTTTAACATTTTAACTAATTTTTAAAAAATCTTTATCTCGATAATAAAATTTAATTTTTAAATATTTTTTCTTATATTTCAATTAAATTAATAATAATAAATTTAACATTATACATATCATCAATCTAATAAATATTTCAATTATAACTCGAACTTTAAAAAGTAACAATAAAATACAAAATTTTCATTTTTTAAATTCTAGCTTGAACTTCAAAAAATAGCAATAAAATATTTAAACTTTTAATTTTTTTCAATTCTATCCTAATGTTAGTATTTTTTTAAAGTTTGTTGACATAACTTAACACATGTTTTATAAACCTTAATTATTAATACATGTACGTCAAAATTAATACAACAAATGAAAATTAATGAAACAATGTCATTTAATCATATAATTAAAACGATGTCGTTGTTAAATCAGATTATGCAATCTCAACAACCTTACGCTTTGATTTCAGTCTTTCCTTCGTTTTCAGTTTATTCTGCTGATACCCTCACTCTTTAATTTTCAGATTACGCAACATCGATGCCCTCACATTAAGGACATCATAAGGTCAAACTAAAAACGAAAAGTTTACTTATGCAATACGTTTTAATGCAAGAGTAGGTTGAAGCCTCAGAAGAACAAGCAAAAACACAAAAGGCTAAGAGTATCAAAAGAACAGCAGATAACGTCGGGCTAAAATTGAAGAAATTTGAAAATTTGAGTATTTTATTACTATTTTTTGTAAGTTTGGGCCACAGTTGAAAAAATTAAATGTTCGAATATTTTATTGCTACTTTTTAAAGTTCGAATTATAATTAAAATTTTGACTAAAATTTAAGTTTTTTTTAGTAATTAACCCTAAAAACAAATACTAACCAATTTCTAATAAATTACTTTTAAGTTTGTATGTTTTTAAATTTTAAAAAAGAAGCAAAGACAACACAAATAATTGAAAATGTCACCTCATGGATTGCCATTTCATTGACAAAAACATCTTTAATCTTGAACTTGTGGACAACCCTTTGTTTCTGATCCAATCTTATATATTATATTCCCTTCACCTCACATGCAATTGGTCCAATCTATTGCTATCCCATGCATATGCCCATCTCATATTACATACAAGTATTTGGAAATTTATAAACCCTATAAATTAAATATAACATTTTGTGCAATCAAAATTTAGTAATAATGCCAAGAGATTATTTATATTGAAAATTTAAAAATATTATTAAATGTTTGAATAAGGGCTATTTTGTGAAGAAATACTAACATAAGGATTAACTTATAAATATAAAAAATGTATGGTCTCTTTAAAATAAAAGCAAGACAGAAATTTGGGTCACAAACTTTAGAAAGGTCCCTTCCACAAGCATTGGCAACCAATATTAGCAACATTTCATGTGTATGTGCTTGTGGAAACTAAGAATCTCCTCCTACATTGTCTTTAAGTGGGACCTTAATAAGGTCAACACTTACCAAACCTACATTACCATTAATTAGTAGGGTCTAAACCTCTTAAGTTCATACATGAAGAAGTGTTTCAAGTGAGTATTTTGGTAAAGCTAAAAGTGTATTCATGATGAAGTTTAGAACATAATATAAAATAAACCCTAATACTTAAATCAGATCTTAAGCAGATATTAATATAGTATTATTTATTTTTAAAATAAAAATTATATTTCGCTCTCTACAAAATAAATGAGATTTACTGTCTAAAATGTATAAATATGAGCTTATTATTTAGATATTTTATAAAACGTTAAATTTGTAATATTTGTTTAAAATTTATAATTTATATACTAAAAGATGTTAAAAACTTAATTAATTGTAATTTAACGTGTTAATACTATTTTAAAAAATTAAAATATAGCATAATTAATTATAATTTAGTATGTACTTTTTACCAAAATAGCGAAGTCAAAAAGGTTCTGTTTATGAAAACAAATGTTATTATTATTTTGTATTTATAAGCATTTATTAATTCAATAAATAGAAATTATAAAAATGAAATAGATAGAAGGTTACGAAAATGAGTAAGTGCGTAATAAAAGGTGATGTGATGTGATCTGAATTTTGTATTCACAACTTAACAAAGCATTGATCTAACGACAGATTCCAGAGAAAGAAGCTTTATGTTATTAAAAATGATGTTATCATGCGATGCACATGGTACAGATTCAGAAGCTGCAATCAGCTGTGGAGGACCACGACTTAATCATGACAGTCCATATCTCCCAAGTCCTAACTTCGAGAACATGAATTTTCGCGTTCAGGAAGTAATCCGTGTTTATGTTTAGACGAGTTTTTGAGAGCTGAATAATTACTTTTTTTCTATCTTTAATAAATATGATTTTTTTGGGCTAAAATATAATATTTTAAGAAATTTAAATTTGAAAATTTTCAAAAAAATTATCAAATGGCTTTTTTTTGATAAAAATTTCAGACTAATTAATGAGCCTATTTTTAGCTCCTTTTGTCCTTATATTTTACATGTAATTCTCACAACATTCACAAATTCATATGTACGTTTATTTTGAGATTTATAATATTATTTGATTTTTAATATTTTAATATCTATTTTTATATTAGTTTTATTTATTTTATATTTCATATAAAAGATTTGGTTAGATATATTTGTATTTATGTTTCATATAGTTTTAAATTATATAATACTTAATATACTGTACTTTGCATATTGTTTTGTATACTTTAAATAATATTTATATACATAAATGATTTTTGTTACAAAATAAAATATAGTTAAAATTAAATGTACTTTTTATTTTTATGTTGTCAAAAAGTCTAATGTATGAAGCTCTTTCAAAAATGTTCTTTTTTAAATGACAATCAAACAGTCAACTGGCTTCTTAGAAAAGATTACTCTACTGACAAAATCTCTACTGGTATAAGCCCAACCAAACAGAGGCTAACAAGCTTCTAATACAACATCAAATTTTTGAAGAAGGCTAGCAAATTAATTGGACCATATATCATTTTAGTCTTTGATTATGCAAAAATGAGCTACTTAATATAATTAGATTAATTATATTATTATTAAAAAATTCAAAATTTGTAATTTAATCAATGTTTTAAAAAGTAGATCAGTGTAAGATAAGAAATTTAAGGTTTAAAAGGTTCAACCTATATTAGACATTGACCAAATCGGTTAAAAATTTAATAAAATTAAAAAATTTTAATATAATTAAAGGAAACTATCTTATTCAACAAAAAATTTTAAGTTTAATTAAAAATGAGTCTGTTAAATAAAAATTAATTGATATATTTTAATTTATAAAAATTGATTAATTTACATTAATCAATAAACTAGTCAATTTTAAAATAAATGTTATTAAAATAAACCGACCCAAAAAATCAAACGGTTCAAATTGTATTTTTTAATTATTAGATTTAATAAATTATTATCTTATCTCATTCATTTAGCCGATAAATATTCAAAAGATAATGCTTGCTAAGCCTTTGACTTGAGGTCAAATCTTGATTTCATTCTGAACTAAATGCTCTTTATCTCGGTATTACCAGTTAAGCTCCTCGCTAAGCAAACGCAACCATGATGCTCAGAACAGTCCAAATGAAACCTAACGTCAATCCTTGAGCCATAGTCCACTTGAATAAATAAAAAGAAGCTTAGCTTTACACAATTCTTTATGCCCTTGCTTCTCGTTCTCTGCACTTAGTGACATAAGTCATCATGTCACAAGATGTATTGGATTCTTACATTGAATCCAGGATTTGGGTTCAGACCCTTCCTCCGTACGCTGTTCCCAGAATAAAAGAATCAACCAAGTTAGGTCTGATCTAAAGCAGTTTAATATCATAACCCCATGCTTAACTTCTCTTGCCATGATAGTTACATCAAACCTAATAATCATATGTCCTTCAATCCAGTAAAGTAAGTGGTCCAAACCCATAAAACTAGGCTTTTTGTATAAAGTTTTAAAGGCTTTTCTTTATTTTTTCAAGTACCTAACAGGAATCAGGATTCAGGAATCAGGAGCCCATGGCTTTGGTCTAATCAAATGGCAGATCGCTCATCATCGCTCTTCCTCAAAGTCGCATGAAACATCAATTCTGAAGATATGTTGAATAGAAAGAGATATTGCACGTACGAATTGGTATTAGTGTTAGTCTATTGATCATTCAAGAGAAGGCGACATGCCGGAGTGCAGTAAAGATGCTGTCCTACTCTTTAGCAGGCTTTCCAGTGGCTCAATTCTGAAAAGCATAGCTTGGAAGGGGTCAGTCCTTAGGAATACTGGGCTTTTGACAATAAAACTTACAGGGCCTGCCTGCATACTTTGTAAGCCCTGAATTTGTAAACTTATTCCATGCAATAGAATTTGCTTGTTACAGTATGAGTTTTCTATTACTCTGTTTCTATTATATCAGAATAATGGGTTTTCTATTACTCTGTTTCTATATATCAGAATGATGGGCTCGGCTGTTCCACCTCAGTAGAGCATGAGATGCATGATTCTCTTCATAGAAACAAGCTTTAAAACCATTTCAGGCTTTGATATAGAATTCAAGCTTCGCAGCCCGACCCAAAACTTTAAAAAATCCGATCAATCAAAACCACAATGGCATTAAAGTGACAGTAATTTTGATGATACTTCATCAGCTTTTGGGCTCATATAGGCCTAAAAAGAGTCAGGTTGGCAATAGGCCCATTGCCGCTACTCTGTCGCGAAGTGAAGCAAATGAGAACCTAAATCTCAGAAAAGGTCTGCAGGAACACAATCTCCTGTCAAATTGTACTTTACAGGGCCTAGAGAGTGTGTATAATCCATAAATTCTACAGTCATTATTGCTTTACAGTTCCATATCAAAAGAAGAGAAAGAAGAAATGATAAATATTGTCGTGAACTATCAATCCTGGCAATGAATAGGCATCATGAGAATGGATATTGGTCACAAAGTAGGAGTTCCAGTTCCAGGCCACCTGCCAATGTTTCACTTATGCAAACACAGGATGTTGCATCCAAACAAGAAGCAGGAAAGGATCAAAAACAGAAAGTTACCGCTGGTTAGGATAAAAAGAAATGCGTAGCATACAACAAGAGTCTTTCAACAATTTGTTCATTAAAGTTCATGTGATTACAATAGTTGGAACAAAACAAAATATCCAAAATCAACTCCCTGCATCTTATCTACTTCGGCATTAACTGTACTACAAACCAAACCAGGCATTGTCCATTCACCACCTTCTGATGATACCATCTAGTAGAGAACAAAGCGACAGTGAAGAAAACCTGTAAAGACATTTACTAGATTCATTTTAAGCGTGGACACACCAAGGTCTTCATGGCAATAACTAAACCACAAATAATATGTTAACTAACAAAACACAGTTAAGGCCTCAAAAGCTTACTAGGGTCAGCATTGATGAGCATTGCGGTTCCTCCAAAGCTGCAAGTACCGCCATTTTTCTTGGTGTTTTGCCAGTAACTGTTAAAAGCATAAGAAGCATGAGCGACAACAGTATCAGGATAAAAGCAGCTTCCATTTGGCTTGATCTCCTCACAGTTAGCTCCACCCTCACCACAAGCATAGTCCATTGCCTCCTGTAATGTTTCAGCAGGAACACTAGGCTTAGCCACGCACCATAGCTTCTGAACGAACCCTATCTGTGGAGATGGGGCCATGTTACCAGTCGGATTGCATGGAGGTGAAGAATAACCGAATGGTGCAGTTGCTGGAACCAGAAATGGAGGCTGCCCAGGGGCTACAGGATAGTCCATTGGAGGCGGAGAGTTGATAGGAAAGGATGGTGGTGGATACGTGAGATGAGGCACAGTTAATGGAGGTTGAGAGGCAACATTGGATAGTGGGGGATGCGGGTTTTTGGCTACATTTGCAGGCACAGAGAAGCCATTTAAGGTATGAAGTGGAGAATGAGATATTTCAGGTAATGGACTTGGTCTTGCTGGAAATGGTTCTACCGTCTTGGCGTCTATCGATAAGAGCTTTCTGTTCACATGTTTTACCTGTCCGGGATCGGTGACAATTACATTGACCTTGTTCAGGCTCAAAGATCCAACCTTTTTGACAAACTCCGTGCAAGAAGACACCAGGGTTACAGTTTCATCTGATAAAGTTGAGAAATGCGG
Source organism: Erythroxylum reticulatum (assembly GCA_025504915.1). Taxonomy (NCBI): domain Eukaryota; kingdom Viridiplantae; phylum Streptophyta; class Magnoliopsida; order Malpighiales; family Erythroxylaceae; genus Erythroxylum; species Erythroxylum reticulatum. The sequence continues at coordinate 4,214,224 of JANSVA010000218.1, read as the reverse complement.
AGGTAGATTGACGGTGTACGTAGAGTTTGTCCTGTGGAGAAACTCTAGCAGAGGTTTCGTAAATTTCTCAGCTAAATCATCTTTCCAAATAGCCAAGTCCTGGTCAAAACAGTTGGAAGAGATAGCTGTTGAGACTTTGATCTCTGTCTCCAAACCCCACCTTGTAAGGGAGTAATGAAGGTTCTTCAAAGAAGGAAGGATCATATGAAAACTCGGATCATGACCATTTTGGCATTGGATAGCCTCATCAACAACAATGGTGGTGATTTTGGTGGTAGGAAAGTAAGCCAGAACATGACTTTTGAGCCAACTCTCAGCCTCCAAAACGTTGTTTGATACCCTGTTGATATCTCCATCTCTCACAGACACAGCTAAAGAATAAACAGAGTGAGCCTCCTGAGTTGTGTCATGGATATTCAGAACTTGAAAACTTTCTTGACCTGCACCTGCAAAAATTAAGGAAACCACAATGGCTTCAAAACAATAGCAAAAGCAGAGTAATACCAGTACAAGAAACCATCAAATGACATAAAAATAGAAGCATTTTGGCTCATACGAACACAACATTTTTTCTTACCAGTAAGACCCAGAAAACAGAGGAGGAAGAGGATGAAGAACAACCCCATCTTCAACGTTTTACGTTTCAGAAGTCCAAAGATATAAATAAATCAGGAAAAAAGGACCCAAAGCCTACGCGTTACACTTACACACTACTACTGCAACACTACTAGAAGCTAAAACGCACTCACTCTCTCACTCTTTTCCTGTCATGCAAGTTTTCTCTGCAAGCTCACAACGCAGACAATGTAGGGTCGCTGCTCTAGGCTCTGCAAAAAGTTCTGTTCATGATCAGCTCTGGCACGGTCTCCACAGAATTACCTATTTAGATTGTTGTGTGTTGGGACTCAATATTGCCAAGCAATACTTACGGAGACCAACCAAAACTTGGAAAAGGGTCAAGCTCAAGCCAAGCCATGAAATGTCCTTGTGCTTGAAATGTTCCTATAAATCCTCGGGGAACGTGGTACAAGAACAGAGAACAGGTGTGGGAAGCGTGAGCTCTGAAGATTCCAATACCGAGCCGAAGGTACAGTCTCTCTTGTGTTTCTTTGTCCGGTCTCTATAACACACAAAAATTATAGCTTTTTAGCCCTTTTTTGCATTTCTTTTGATACAAAACCTTATCTGCTTATCGTAACGAGGCAGTCATGAATCGTCAACTCGAAAACGCGGCAGTATCATGACAAACGACGGGCCTGAAAATCGTTTTACTTAGATTAAGAAGGTGCATGATTGATGAGTTTGAAAAGGAGTTAATACTTATATAAAAAAAATAAGTGATTGGTTGTTAATTATTATTATATAAACAATAGTTTGATATTTCACTTTTAAGAATTCCTGGTCTGATATCTATTTGATTTTGACATAAACTAAATTATGTCAAAATTCTGAAGGATTTATACCCTCTTGTATTACGCAGTTCTGTTATTTATAAAATTCTGTTCTGAAATATATTCCGTCTGACTTACTGTTAAAGAAATCGTTGAATGCATGTTGATGCTGTTGCATGATTTAGTATGACGAGTTGTCAATTTATATATAGATTAGTTATTACTTACTAAGCTATATGCTTAGTACGGTGGATTTGTCCCGTGTAAGTTCAGAGAGAAGGACTTAAGGAATGAAACAAGTAAACCGCATGGCCAATAAAGTTTGAGTGTTGTTTTGAAAATAATATAAATTTTTTGTTTGACTTTTTGGCTTGTACCTAATATGTATATATGAATTTGTTTGTAAGTTTGTAACAATGATACTTAAATGCATGTGTGAAATGTTTTGGTTTGTTTGTATTGTCTTATGTGACATCTACATATCCTTCCAAAGGATACGTAGGTGTTGCACCTCACTTTTAAAGAATCCTCCGTACTCTCCGTTTAGTAGAGAAATAAAATATTTTCTTAATAATTGCTCTTTTTAAAAAAATATTTTAATAATAATTAGCTAAATAAAGTTAATTAATTAATTAAAATATAATTCATATATTAATTATAATATTGTTCATTATAATATATTTAATTAATTAATTATTATAATTAATTATTATAATATGATAAATTTCTATTTTTTTATTATTTTAACAAATTAATTATTACTAATAGCAACGATAATTATTTCTTTTAATAATAATAATATAAAAATATATTCGCAAGAAAACTCAAATTTGTGGGTCCCGGGAATAATGTGGACCCCACAACCTAAGATACCAATGCTACACAACGTTTGTACATTCTTAACCTTTATTACTTTTCAAAATATATAAAAACTTAAATACAACTTATGATATTAATTTTAATATTAACATTTATATTAGACCTTAACATTATTAATATTATTATATTTATAAATTTCGAAATTTTAGAAATTTTTTAAAAAATAAAGAGTAAAATTGTAATTTACATAAGCAATTTTTCTAACTTCATTTAAATTAAATGTTTTAACTTAGCTAGAATTGCTTAAGCATTGCAATAAATAAATAAATTGCACGGGATTTACTAGTTTTCTTTTCATTTCAAATTTAATTAAAAATTATTTTATTGAATTTATATTTGTATTTTACTTCGTTACAGTTTTTATAATTTATGAAAATCACAAAAATTATTTTCGTTTTATTTTATTTTTAATCATGGATTAATTTATTATTAACTTAATATATTATTTATTAATAACAATAATTAAAATTATTAATATAATTAAATAATAAAATATGCTTTAATTTTATATTAAGTAATATTAGTAATAAATATAAATTGGAGAAACAATCATTTTTAATTTTAAAATTGTGATTTATGAAACATTTTTCAACTATAAAATATTTTATTCTAAATAATGTATTACTTTTAATAATTAGAATATATATAATACATTATAAAATTTATAAAATATTTGCTTATTTATTTAAATAAAATATAATAATTTTATTAATAAAAATATATTAAAAATTAAAATTCATTCATTCATTCATAAAATTAATTTAATATATTAACAATCAAACAAAATTTTAAAAATTAAAATTAAAATAATGAAAAACAAAAAATAATAAATAACTTCCTCATTTTTACAAAGTTCCTCTTTTTGTTGGACTTAACAATCCGAATAAAGTGATTGGGTCAAATTGGCTGTCACGGGGCGGCCCACTATAATTAAGAAGCCCAAACACAGCCCGCGTCATTCCAATTACTCTCCTCTTTTCTCTTCCTTTCTTATTTGTTTTAGGGATTGCGCTCTTCTGCTCAATGGATCCTCAATTTACTGGAGATATTTTCAAGTAAGTGCCTTTTTAGTTGTTATTCTTCGTAATTTCTACTTTCACTATGCTTTTGATTAACTATTGTGAATTATATATTTGTGTGTTATTGGACGTAGGCATTTGGAGAAGCAGAATGAGTTGTTGAAGGATGCTTACAATTCCATGTCCCAGGAATTGCACAAGCTTCAGGTTTTCGTTTTAAATTTGGATTCAGAATTTTCTATAATCAACACTACGATGTATTGCTGATACCTTAACAAAGAACGGAGGTGTCTTGTGGATTAAGAACGGAAGGCGGAAAGAAGTTGGGGTTGATGATGCTTTGTTTCGTGTTTATAAGAATTTGGGGTTTTGAATTGAATTTTCTCCTTTCACGCTCTTGTTGCTTAATGAACTGTTGAAGGAGGTTTAATTTGACTATCTCTCTGGTATGTAATTGGGGAATCTAAGTGGTGGAGTATTTGTTGTTTTCAGGTAGAGGAAGAGATGCTAATGCGCAAATTTTACGAGCTTATGACTACTCATGGTCTTACTAAAAGGGTATGCTTAATCCTGGATTTGTGTTATTGTTGTATGCTTAACATACTATTACAGCCGGTATCCTAATTGAGTTGATCTCATTCTCTGTTCTCTGGTTTTTAGTTAACAGTGAGGAGGTATGACTTATTTGCTATGTTATGATGTTTAATTCTTTATCGGAAGCTTTGACTGAAATCAATATTTGGTGTAGTTTCTGCAATTAAATTAGCGTAAAGATAGAGATACTGGTCAGTAGATATTACCAACTTCTCTATCTTTAAATCTAAAGAGCCAAGGTGAAACATAGAAAGAGGTTGATTTTGGGGTATGCTTAAATCCAGAACCATGTGCAAAGGAAAGATTTCTAGTTGATAATTGGTTAATAGTATTAGGATGGACAAGCTTGATGACTTTGAGCTAACATTGGAGATTTAGGATACTATCAAAATTTTCTGGAAGTTTTGTCCTTTGAAAAGCTGGGGGGCTTGTCAAGTGTCCTGCAGCATTTGATGTTGATAATTACTCTCATTCAGTCCCATTCTTTAACCCTTCCCTAGTTTTTTTTCATGCCTATCTTCTCATCTTACAAGCTTGATGATCAGTTCAATGGATTTGTCTTTGTAATTAGCGTTTTGTTTTTGCTCTTTTCAATATTGTTCACTAAGTTGTGTAATCTCTGTTACATATTTTGCAGAATGAAGGCGGTGGCAAAGTGTCTAATGATGAAGAAATGGGACACCACACTGCTTTACTTACTAATACTAACAGCCATATCTCTAATGCTGACGATGACAAAACTGAAAACCATACTACTTTAGATACCGAACAGCAGTGAGGAGGATCTTGTTCCCCACTTAACGGCAGAAGATTTGTTGACCGGAATGATACAGTATGTTCGTTAGCTGAATATCTCTTCTGCAGCATTTACTTGAGTGAAACCGAATAAATTAAGTTTAATTTTGTGTTAGATTACTTGGTGTGAGTATTAGGTATGGATCCATGGTCAGGGTGATGAGAAAGAGAACCCGGCTTAGCCTAGGAAAATATGGTACCGAAAGGAATGTAAAGGAGAGAACTCCCAAAGATCTGACAACAGAAGGACCTTGCTTGTTCACTGATTTTGCTATTTGACTAGTAGCAAAGTGATATGTGAACCTTTCTTTGTTTTTCATGTAATTGTCACTGTTATGAATCCAGTGGCCATCTTATGTTAGGTTTTTTGCAACATTTACCAAAATGGTTCTTCTCTCATAATCGTATTTTAAGCTTCAGTTTGCTTGCTCTCTTATATATCCAATTCTTATTCTTTTGGCATGCCTATGTGGCAAGCAAGAGATCAAACTTTGGATGGCCTTATCATCTTTTCTCTGCAAAAGCATGCACTTGGGGAAGATTATATGAAATTGAACCGATCTTCCTATGATTTAGGACTCAAAACGTAAGTGTGTATCGAAAATGTTGGAGTAAGAACGTAAATTATGCTATGCACAAATATAATCTTATATTATATGTTGTTATCATCTCGATGCATGTGACCGGCGTACTACAAAGTGTCAAAATCCATTAAACACTGCATTTGGAGGAAGCCACATTAGAGTGAAATGTTACCGAAGAACACTAATCGAATCTTCAGGGAACGAAGGTGAAGTAAGATGCAACTGGCTCACCTGAGTTCACTTTAAAATGTTGCAAATGAAAAAGCATAAAGGGAAAGAAAAAGAAGAAAGAAGAACAGAAAGAAAAAGTCGCATCTTAACTTGTGACCCAAAGATGCCCGTTAGAATATGTGGAAAGTGGAAAAGGATTTCGTGGTATCCACTCCATACCACAACGAAACTTGTATCAGGTACATGTAAGATCATTTGATAAGTTAATGACTTCAGGTCACCTATTATGTTAGTCTAGATGTTCATGAAATAAAGTAAGCGCCGAGTAATAGGAATAAGTTGTTCTAAGTGTGGATTGAAGGGTTTAGCTAGATGATTCTTTGTCTGTTTAGTCCAGACATGAATTCTCAATCTCTAAAACCTTTTAACGTACGCAAATTTTGATCAAAACAGAATCAGATCCATGGAAGGTTTTGATTTTGCAAACTTTACCAGGATATCTGACGATCAGTCCAGCTTTGAATTCTGCTATTTTCCTGGATAATGAGATAAGATTCTCTTATCCCATGGACACGACCAGAAAGTCTCATTGGTCCTCAACTTCATACACTTCAATGGCTATAAAGCAAAGATAGATGCTTGACGTGTTGTAAGGAAAGCAAGCCTCTAGGTTGTGTACTGAGGATGAGGCCTTTGGCCTCGTTAAGTGGCTTTTTAAGAATGGAGAGTACAGCGAATAATTTAAACAACGTTCCCTCATGAGTCGTGACAAGGGACAGAAACAAATAGGAATTTGGGAATGAAATCGATTGCTGTCCCGTTATGCGTCTAACTCTAATTACTGACTGATGAGACGAACAAAGCACAGGGTAGCACATTGAGAACAAGTCACTCCGTACTTTCTTTCTCATTTAATTGATGGATGGGATGGAACCACCCGTGTCCTCTTTATCTCATCCATCTATTAAATGTTAATGAATAGGTAAGATGAAGAGGGCATAAGGTAACACATGAAAACAGAAACAGTCAACTTGAGTCTCTAACAAGAAGGAAATGGTCAATTTGGGCATAAATTAAAAACAACCACTAGATGTGTACAATTATAATAATTAAAAATAAAAATAGACATAAAGATAATTATAATAAAATATAAACATATAAATTAATACATATAAATAATAATAAAATAATAAGTAATGAGATAAATAATACAATAAATAAAGAAAAAATCAAACAAGTCATTATAAAAAAATATTTAGACTAAATAATTAAGAGGCAAGTAATACTAAACTTAGTCTTAACAGAGTCATATTAGTTTATACTAAAGTCAGTAATTTTAATTTTTTTAATTGAGGACGAATATATTTACCAATTCAATTTTATTCTTTATTATTAAACC
>JANSVA010000218.1:4183152-4203666 GCA_025504915.1 Erythroxylum reticulatum | reverse complement strand
AAATATAGTTAAAATTAAAAATACTTTTTATTTGAATATTACCAAACAGTCTATTATATGAATTTTTTAAAAAAAGCTATTTTTTAAATGACAGCCAAACAATCAATTGACTTCTTAGAAAAACTTTACTAACAAAAGCTCTATTAATAAAAGCTCATCCAAACAGGCATTAAATAATTAAAGTGAAAAACAACTCCTAACCACAATTCAAAATTCAGACAATGGAATTACCGAACTACATAAGTTGAACTAAGGGTTTTCAATGTCTTTTTCGGAAATTTGAGGGCCTTAGATGTCTTTTTCTCCGATAGTTGAGGGCTTCAGATGTCTCTTTCGCAACTCACTAATAACTTGTACGGAAACTAATACTATTGTTAACGAGTAGGTTTAACCGTTTAAGAAAGGAGATTAGCATCTCTAAAACACAGTTACCTTATTGCTTATTATTTGGTAAGATTTGGATGCCCTTTACGAACCAGACAAAACATCAGTGTAAAGAATGAAGATAGAATGGACCAACGTTGTCTTTGCATGGTAGTGGAAGTCCGTTCACGAATAGGTTGTCCAATAAAGAGGAAAAAGTCTTTGCATAAAAGCTATAAAGCATATGCTCCATAGCGTGTGCATGTCTCCCCCAATGCTTCAGTAACTTTCGGGGAGGTCGGTGGGTGGAACTATCTTAGCTAACGCCAACAAAGTTCAAAGACGAGGGCAAAAGTCGGAGAGCATAGCTCCTGTTTTAATTTCGGTGACATTCTATAAACCTTATATAAATATATAAATGAGATTTAATAAAATACAGTATTTATAATAAATATATTAATTTTTTAAAATTGAATTAAAAATTTAAATTTAGTTTTAAAATTGTAAAAAAATATTAAATACATATTTTTAAATTTACAATTAAAATAATATAATTAAAATTTGCTAAATTGTGGAATGTTTTTTCAGGTGCATGACATTATGGGGAAGCCCCCACCAATGAATCAATTATTAATACCTAACTTTGAAACTACTACATAAAACTCCAAAGAAAGCCAGACTCCGTTGATTCGTAACAAAAATAGTGTGGCTTTTCTAACAGCGACGTTCCTACGATCCCTTCGTTTTTCTAGATCTTAGTGGAGAAGTCATCGCCCAAATCTATAAAGTCTTCATCTGAGACGGAGATGTGTGGTTGGAGTTTTAGGATGCTGTGGACGTGATTGTACAGAATCTTAACTTATCAAAAGCAAGCTTAACGGCACTAGTGATAAATAGGGAATGCGCCTCGATCTAAACTAAAGTGGATTAAAAAAGAAGTGGACAGTTAAGGACATGGGGATCATCATTTGATTTTAGAATGGAAGGGCAATCTCGTCATTTGGTCCGTAAAGAGACAGCAAAGTAGATTCTCTTTGTACACGTGTCATTCTCGTAAATACAATTAAATACTTGGTAAGTAAATAATGGTGGCAAAGTGGAAAATTAATGAATAAGGAAATGTGGCTGATGACGTCAGCAAATCGGAGCATTCAGATCTTGCAGCGAAAAGAAGCTTCAAGTCGTGCTTTACGGACCAAGTGTTAAATCTGTCTCTTTCTCTCTCTTTCCCAGAAAATTTTCGGCGAGAAAGAAAATCCGGAGGCAGAGATATGAATTTAGTGAACTCGAAAGAAGTGAAAAACAATAACTCATCATGAACACCCGTCATCGTTACCATTTCATTTTCTTTCCGATTCTGTTGCTACTACCGTTGACAATCTCTTGTTTAGAAGACCCTCTGTTCACTACAATTCAGAGAAGAATTCTACACCAACCGTTGTTTCCTGCCACCTCCGCCCCACCACCCGACGCCGACGAGTCCTTAACCCCACCCCCACCTCCACCGCCGGACTCCACCGTGTTCCCCACCCCGGACCAACCATTTTTCCCGGAGGTCCCAGCCGCACCAAATTCCGACCAGACTCAACCGCCGCCAACAGCAGCAAGCACCACCAATGGGACCGCGATACCAATCCCAACCGCAACACAACCTGCGAAACCGGCGAAGAAAGTGGCAATCGCTGTCTCTGTCGGTATCGTCACTCTCGGAATGTTATCTGCTCTTGCTTTCTTTTTGTATCGCCACAGAGTTAAGCATCCAAGAGAGACTCAAAAGCTTGTTGGACCAAATTCTCAGACGTTCCCTGACGAATCACGATTGCCCGCCTCGAGTTTCTTGTACATTGGCACTGTGGAGCCCAGCACAACGTCGGTGGGTGAAGTTAACGGAGCAGCGAATACGTCGCCGTATCGCAAACTGAACTCAATCAAGAGATCTGACCGGTATAGGCCTAGTCCTGAGTTGCAACCACTGCCACCATTGCCTAAACCTCCTTCTCACGATAATTCGCCGTCGTCAATGTCGTCTTCCGACGAGGAGAGTCGTGAGACGGCGTTTTATACCCCACAGGGCTCGTCGGTGAGCAATGATGTTGACGGGTACTACATGCCTGTTTCGGTGAGGTCTGTTAATGGTAGTAGAAATGATGCTCATGCTTATACTAATAATTCGTTTCCTAACTCTCGAAGAACGTCTCCGAGGTCGAGATTTCCGGCAGTATTATCGCCGGAAATGAAGCATGTGATTATACCACCAATGAAGCAACCGTCTCCACCGTCTCCGCCTTTCTCACCGCCCCCTGTGATTTCACGGCAGGACAAAGTTCAGGATACTATGCCAACTAGTTCTTATGTTCACAGTAGGCCAAAATTCTCAGGGCCACCACCACCGCCTAATGTGGCTCTTCTCCGATCAATAAACAGCCAACAATCAAGTAGAATTCCGACACCACCACCGCCGCCTCCGCCTCCAGCTCCTCCTCCTCCGCCTATACCGCCTGCATTATCAACGCCGAGGAACGTTGGATCTTTCGAAACATCCAAATCAAGTGTGTCGTCGATGCCAAGTAAGGTACTTGGGAAGCCGCAGTCTTGGACTCCTACCCCCAAAGTCAGTTCCACGACTGAAACTAAAAGCCCTGTTGAACAACTTAGTAATGGAGCAAGTTCATCGGAGAGGAATGATCCCGATGACAATGACGGAATCAAGCCCAGGTTAAAGCCTCTGCACTGGGATAAAGTGAGGGCAACATCTGACAGAGCCACAGTGTGGGACCAGTTCAAATCCAGCTCCTTTCAGTGAGTAACATGAAAATTGTTTCCCTAGTTAATAAGTTTGATTCTCGGAGGAAATTAGAGTCATAGTAATTGAAGTTATTGATTATGGATGGTTATTAAATTTCTTGGCAGATTAAACGAGGACATGATGGAAAGTCTTTTTGGATGCAATTCTGCAAATTCAGTCCCGAAAGAACCTACAAGAAGATCGGTTCTACCTCCTGTTGAGCATGAGAACAGAGTGTTGGATCCAAAAAAGTCACAGAACATAGCAATTTTGTTAAGAGCACTGAATGTGACGCGAGATGAAGTCTCTGAAGCTCTGTTAGATGGTATGTAGTATTGCTATTTTCTGTTCATGTCTTCCTTGGAAAAGTATGGCTAACCCATAAATTCAGGGGTGTTGATGCCTTTATCACTCCGTGAATTATGCGTGAGAGACTGGGCAGTGCAAATGACTATGATACCTAATAGACTGTACAGTTCATGTCCCCAAATCCCGTGGACTACTGTGCTTGCTTTTTATACAAGTAAATCGTATTGTATAAGCAAAGTTGTAGTAGACTAACATATGATTACATGTATCTTAGAATTAATACCTAAATTTAGGAAGAAAATACACCCGTTGGAAAACAGTAATTATAGTCAAACAGATTAAATTAGAAGTTATCATCATTACAGTCTCAAACAGAAGAAAATGCAGTTTAGCATAATCATATGACATATATGATGGTTTTGTTCCTTCAAAGGCAACTCTACCAAAACGAAGTAGAAGTGGAAACTGGCAGTGTCACAAGGAAGAAGTTAGAAGTATTGAGTGCTTCAGAAAACAGATTTTTAGTCAGGTGAATGTTATATTTAAGGTTAACATATAGGTCAGATTCAGTAGGTTACCATCTGTTATTCTTCTTCCTTCAATGTGAGATGACTCGAATGGCGCAGAATGGCTGAAAGAGAAAACAATGAATATCACTCAAACACTCTTGATTATGTTAATCTATTTGATTTCATAATCAGCGTTCAAAGATCAGTGGGGCACTAAAAGTACAGTAGTATGAATAGATCGGATATGATCGAATCTGTGTTCTTTATGAAAATTTAAATCTTCTGTTTCTGATGCAAACGACATGTTTTCAACATATTCACATTGCAATGGAAAATTATTTCATCCTTCTGGCTTAAGGAACTGAACGATCCTGGTGACATATACCACTTGTAGCTTATTTATGCTTAGTTGCAAGATTGAAGCTTTCGTTTCTTTTTTCTGTTACAACTAGTAATTGCAACGAGAGTGTCACCTAAGGCTTGGGCCACAGGAAACTCCCTTGTTCAAGTGATACACCACATTAGTACCATTATGATTTCCAAATATGGAATATAGTTCTGCTGTCAGTTCCTAAGTTTTCTCTTTTTGTGGTATTTATTAATTAAATATGATTTTCTGCACAACAGGCAACCCGGAGAGCCTGGGAGCTGAGCTTTTGGAGACACTGGTAAAAATGGCCCCAACGAAGGAGGAAGAAATAAAACTTCGAGACTACAAAGGTGATGTTTCCAAATTAGGGACTGCAGAACGATTCCTAAAGACAGTGCTTGATATTCCGTTTGCCTTCATAAGAGTTGAAGTCATGCTATACAGAGCCAATTTTGATACAGAAGTCAGATATTTGAGGAAATCTTTTCAAACCCTAGAGGTAATCGAGCTATAATCTATTACTGCTGACACTGATTATTTCTTTTATCTTGATTCCTAAAAGTATTCCAAAAAACAAAACAACCTAGGTGTTAATCATCATATCTCCATCTCTATCAGGAAGCAAGTGAGGAACTGAAGAACAGCAGGTTATTCCTCAAACTTTTGGAAGCTGTTCTTCGGACAGGAAACAGGATGAATGTTGGCACCAATCGTGGTGATGCTAAAGCATTTAAGCTTGATACGCTTCTAAAACTTGTTGATATAAAAGGAACAGATGGGAAAACCACATTGCTACACTTTGTGGTCCAGGAAATCATTAGATCAGAAGGTGCGTGTACTGATTCGAAGAACGAGAATTTTCCGGAAAATAAGCAGTCCACACTGAAGGATGAAGATTTCAGGAAGAAAGGATTGCACATTGTGTCTGGACTTGGCAGAGATCTCAGCAATGTCAAAAAGGCAGCAGGAATGGACTCTGATGTTCTAAGCAGCTATGTTTCAAAGCTAGAAATGGGGCTTGAAAAAGTCAGGTTAGTTTTGCAGTATGAGAAGCCTGATTTACAGGGAAAGTTTTTTGATTCGATGAAGGACTTTCTGAGAAAGGCTGATGAGGAAATTACTAGGATCAAAGCTGATGAAAGGAAGGCGTTATCACTTGTAAAAGAGGTAACAGAATATTTTCATGGAGATGCAGGAAAGGAGGAGGCCCATCCTTTAAGAATTTTTATGATTGTAAGAGATTTCTTAACCACATTGGACCATGTATGCAAGGAAGTGGGCAGCATGCAAGATAGAACAATGGTGGGTTCTGCCAGATCTTTCCGAATTTCTGCAACTGCTGCTCTACCAGTTCTTAGCAGATACAATGTGGGACAAGATAGAAGTTCAGATGAGGAAAGTTCTTCTCCTTGAAAGAAATGTCTGAGTGAAGTAATGATCCTTTCAGGAATACAACCAAACTATAGCTGATACTTCCATGGTTAAGAACTCAGTTTCAATCGATGTAGCAACAGGGCATACCTGGGTTTCCTTTTCAAAGATTTCAGCCCACAACATATGGAGAGACAGCTAGTAGTTTTACAGACAAGAACAAGAAGACACATTTTGTCGGATAGTCATCAAATGTCCGTCAAAAACTACTAAAAAATGACAAGAAATAGGAAATTCATCGAAAATTTTCCCCAAGCAAAAGGACGCTGGCATTTGAACGCCAGAAGACACCGAAGAAGATAGGTGAACTACAGATTTTGTCATTTTTAGAAGAAAGCGTGAAGATTTCCCTACTACTTCAGCAGAGTTGCCATAGATCGAATACGTTATTACATTTGGACATGATTCTAATACCATTTTAAGATAGCAGAATGTTTTGTGGTTACTTGCATTGTATTATTTGGGCATTTATTCGACATTTACTAATAAATTATAGTTAGCATTTCTTGGTCCCAAGTTCTTCTCATGTTTCTTCTAGCTCATACAAAAGCAGATATGGAAGTTTCAAGCACCTTACTGGCAAATCTGAAGTTTGTTTATCCGGGTATGTACAGAAAGAATCAATATAATCAGTGTCTAAATTACAAGTAACAGAGCAAAAACTGAACCCCGGTTCAAGTAAGAGTAGGAATTGAGTAAGAAACGAACCTAGGAAAGTAAAAAAGCTTCCACTTTGATGCTTTCTTTCCTGCTCTGCCATTGCCCGTTTGAAGAAAAAGCTTGAACCTTAACTCAGATGCAGGTCATTTGATAAGGAGTTTTTCTGACTTGGTAAGGAGTTCTTCTAATTTAAGTGAAATTATAGGTTTGAATCGCTTATTATATATGTAGTCGTTTAAAATTTAAGATAAAAGTTTTATCTTCTATAAAAAAATCTAATCAATTCAAGTGAACATTAATTTAAGTGTAAATAATTTAAAAATATCTCTTATAATTGAAACTTTTCTAAAATTCCTCGTAAGGAAAAAAAAGCTTGAACCTTGAAATGAAACAACGTTCTCCTTGGAAGAAGACGCCGAATCGTTGAACTTGGTCAATAAGTTTCACCCAGACATAGAAAGGACAATGAAAGAAGAGCTATCAACGTCAATTTCAATCAGAACTTCGAAACAGATCCACAGTCAAATCAAAAACGTTTCACATCTGTGAACAAACAATTGTCGGCGTTCTCTGATTATTGAGTACCGATATTTCTTGAAGCATGTGTCAACAAAAGGACTCTTTTCTTTTCTTTGCCTTTCTTTTTAACTTTGCCAAGAAATCATACTTTTGATTTACATTAATTATGTATCAGATCTCTTGCTGGAATCACGGTATTAAATCGATTAATTTAAAATTTTTACGAAGTTGAGATCAGAAGATCTTGGATCCTTATGCTCCGATTTATGCGTATGGCAGGTTTCAAACACGTGAGAGTACAAAGACTCTAAAAAGAATCTATTTTGTTATTAATGGTTTCTCTCAAGAAACCAGCTGAATAAATTATCTCCTACGTCTAGGAAGATAATTACAAGAAAAAATATAAAATTGAATGCCTTTTTACTTTCTTTTATCAACAAGTCAAGGCATCTGAAGAAAAGAAAGGTGATCCTCCAATGGGCTTAGTTCTGAGTATGTTCTTAACCAGTATTCTCCACCTCATCTCGTCCTTCTTGCTCTGTTTCACAGTCCTCGCCTTGAAGTTCCTGAAATTTGCACTAGGAATGTTAGCGTCATGATCATGTTCTTTTGGTGAAACAGAGCAGAAGAACGTACATTACCTGCACAAAGGAACTCTGCAAGTATCTGAATCAGAACAAAGACGGGAGTGAAGTTCCAATAGTTGCCACATCCTCCTGCAATGGCTGCACCCGCCAGGTATCCTCAACTTGCAACTAGCGAAGTGTCGAACCAGCAATTCTAATCCTTTGCAGGCTGAATAATTGCATGGTGGTTGGTTCTCGGAGAATTCCTTGTCGTGAGGACCAATCGTCCGGCAACCATCTCTGCATATATGAACAAGAGCCTCCATCGCCTCGTACAGCTGCAAGTATATCTTCCTCTCGTTCGACTTTTTGATCCTCTGCTTTTGCCTCTGGAAAGTTACAAGATTTTACGTCAGAACACCAACAGCGGGTCAAGAGAAAGAGAGATTCATATACATACATAGATTTTCTTACGTTGTCTTCGTTGATCACGGATTCAAGAAGCTGTTTCTCGAGAACCGGATGGCTCTTCTTCATTACTTCCCATCCTTCCGTTGCGGAAATTTCTTTCAAGTTCTTCAAAATCATTCGGTGACAAATGAGGCTGAGTCGAGGAGCATCACACAACAAGGCAAGCTGAAAGATGTCTACTACGTTCTCTGCGTTAAGAAACCCCTGTTCCAGATGCCACACGCATATTTGCTTCAGATGTGGGACAGCAAACACATGGGAGAGAACCAACAAATGCAGTACAAATTCCTTCATTTCATCTTCCTCGTAGCTATACGTACAAGAATATACGATCTTAAAGATTTAGTTCATTGAGTTTTATTAAATACAATGAGATTCTAATCTTCCTGAAGGTTGACTGCTGACACGTACCAGGCAGAGTACAAGAACCGGATAAAAACTCGAAGAGCGTCATGCGAAACACCATGAATTGATATTGTTCGCCGTCGGCCACGACCTTTTGCTTGTTTTAACATGCCTCTCAATACCGGAGAAGCCATTCCCTGTAAAAGAAAGCAACTAAGTTGATAAATTGATGATCTGATCTGACAATTGCAAGCTTTTCTTTCTCTTTAAATGCTAATTACGATCCAAAGGTAGAGAATCCTCACCAGAATACTAGCATGCGCACAGATGGAGCCACCATTGTCGGTATTAACAGTAACATCCGTTCTATATCCTTCATCGAAAAGACGATCCCACATATATGTTGCTCGAGTAGACGCAGCGTTGTATCCTCTTAAACTTGAGCCATCCTTGCCCGATCTCTTCTTCTTGTTACTAGCTCTCAATGGATCAGGTAATGGAGGTGGCACTGAAGACCGTTGTTCGGAAAATTTAAGAGAATCCTCACGGATGTTTTCCAATTTTCCCATCTTTCGACCCTCTGTCAAAATTTAAGAAATGAAGAAACCCAATTCAGAAATCTTCTATAAAACCCACAAAAGAACAAGATACGAGGTATCGGGCTTCATTGTCAGAGGCTCAAAGCCGCATTCCTAGACTATAACGTTAAACAATTCCTTTCATGTTTCATTCCATTTTCCATTCAGTTTCAGAAACTCTCGTCCCAACTTATGCTTCCCAGCTTCAGGTTCAACTACCGAATGATCATACATCGACAGAAAAATAGAAAGACGAATCGTAAACCAAACCCAAAACAGAATCATGCATGACCACCTCAAAAAAACCAACCAACCAACTTCATTGAACACAAACGACAAGATCAATCACGTACCTCTTGCAATTGGCTTAAATGAGGAATAACGAAATAAGTTCCCGAAAACCCTTACAGGATCAACACCTCAGCTTCTCTAAAACCGAACCACGATCACAAACTTCTGAAACACCAGAACAGAAACCAGAGAGAGAGGCAGATAAAGAGAAGAACAACACAAAGACGAACTCCTATACAAACAAACAAAACTCTTATCTTCTATACATATATATATATATATATATAATTATAAGAGATTAAGGTTAAAATTTACTGGGAAGCCAAACTCTTTCTCTCCTATGCCTCCCCCTCTGTTTCTATGTTGAGAGTAAAACTTGAAACCCAGTACTTATCGTTGGTCACAAACCTTCCCTTCTCCATCCGACCTGTCAATGTGAGCCGTAATTTTGATTTTCCAAACGTGTCTGATTAAATGAATTACCTTATTTAGCCTTGAAATGGCCGGTGATGGTGACTCAGATCTACGTAGGAACCGTTCATGTCCTTATCCACATCTCTCCATCCACGCGCTGTATACATAGATATTTTTGGTCATTTCACTTGTCTATTACAGAGTACCAGGTTCCAGCTAACCTGTGTCTGGCAAGATTTGTTTGTTACTAGATTTTTTCCTTCTGCTTCTACGGTCGATATGCAATTTCACTCCATTCTGCTTGTCTGGCAATTATTATCCTCAGCCTTTTCAACTACTTCTTCCAATTTTTACTTCTTTTCATATCCACTTGCATATCAATCATCGATAAGTAAATTTAGTTCAAATAATCAGTCGTTAGGGAAAAATTTTAAACCGAATCAATTTATTAATTAATAATTAATTTTTATAAATTAATAAGCTTTTATAAATTAATTAATTTTTATTAAACAATTTTTAATTAAAATTTAAATATTTCAATACTTCTTTGAATGATATTTTAAATTATTTAATTTTTAATCAATTTTATAATATACTAATACCTAAACTTTTTAAATTTTAAGCTTCTTGTTTCACTAGTTTTATTTTCGGTGGAATTTTTAAAACATTGTAAATAATATGTAATTAATTAAATTAGAGTCTATAAATTACAACTCTTTCAATATCTCATAATAAAAAATTAAAAGTCGATTCAATCATAAAAACTTTAAATCGATTAATTTTTTAATTCAATATATTTTAATAACTATTATTAGATAATTTTTGTAAAATAATTGATTTTTATAGATCATAATAAATTAGTTAATTTTTATTTAATAATTTTTTATTAAGCTTAACTTTTCAATGAATAAAGACAACATATTTCTTTAATTATATTTTAAATTTTAATATTAATTGAATGTTTTAAACTTTACATTTCTTATATTAATTGAATCTTGTGTGGTCATCAGGAATTAAAATATAGTTATTATTATTATAAAGACTAGAAAAATCTAAAAATGTTATTTTTTAAATTTTAAGTAAATATAAAAATAAATAAGTTATTCCTCGTTCACCAATTTTTAATTTTGAGCTTGTGGTTTAGTATAGCAACCGAAACGTGGCTTTGTCTCAGGGTTATGGGCCCCCAATTCCCAATGGACTGGGCCTAAAACCAACCGCTAATTAGGCTTTTGGCTGGTTTAGCTGTATGACATTGGCTCACGTACACTCAACACAACACCATCAGACGATGTTTGGTCATGGTAACTGAGTTTAGGACTATTTAGCTATTCAAAAATAAAAATATAAAATAAGTATAAAATAATAAATTCAAGTTTTATCCATTTTTTAAATTATATTAGGTATCCCAGCTTAGTTGGACTAATTCTAAGCCCCTAAGACCTTATCCTAAAAGTTCTTCAGACTAATCATAAGTTCCTAAGATCTTATCGTAAGAATTCTAGAAGAGGTAAATTTGGAATCTCAAAATCTCTCAGATTTTTATATAATTTGTACATTTCTGTGCACAAGGAGTCGTCACATACTTGATTGTTCAGTTCATAATTGATCACTCGTCTTACTTAGTATTAAGTTCCCATTAGCTCCAGGTTTTCTAGTAGTTCCAACTCTCATATTATCATTGGAAGTAAGGCAACTGTAATTAATCTAATCAAGAAGCTATATCCAGAATATAGAAAATCATTAATTGGAAATTTTTTTATTTCAACTCATTTAACATAACTCGAATTCAAGATTTTTTATAAGAGAAAGGCCTAAGTAAGGAGGTGAATTCATTTTAAAGACTCCTACTTCTCAAGTAAGAAGTTGTGGAGATCGAAAAGAAGACAGGTAAGTCCTAACGTAGGTGTCAGGAACGATTCAGTAGTAGAAGGAATATGGAAACATTCCTTAATTCATGGAGACTTGGACGTAGACATCACATTGTGAAGACAGAAAGGAGACTCTCTGAGTCAGGATTGGGTACTCTGGGTCACATCGTGGATGACAGTGGAACCCATTACTTTGTCCACCTAGCCCGTGATCTGCATGCGTATTAACAATAAGACATTAGCAAGCACCGTACACGCTCCCTCTCACTCTCACACATAGATACAGTCAAAGCTGCAGACCCTCTCGGGTTTTACCGGGTCAAATCAATGGCACTGTAACCTATAACTTATAACCGAGAAGTGACAAGGGGTGGGATTTTTTTCCTTCACTTTATTAAATTTTATTTATATATTTATATAAATAAGATTTATTAAAATAAATGAACCGACAGATTTGATTTAGTAAATAATTTTTTAAATTTTATAAACATTAAGTTTAAATAATTTTTTTGGGAGGTATGCTAATTGATAGGTATTTATATGATATTCAATGAACATGTTATATTAATAAAACTAAAATTTTAATTTAATTATACAAATTTTAATAAATAGTTATTTAGTGATTAATCATTAAAAATATTTGGTTTTATAAAATAATATTTTTGTTATAATAATAATAATAATCATTATTAAAAACTACTAAATAATCATCATGTAATTAATTTTAAATTGGATAGAGGAGGAGCGTCTGGTTTCTTTTTAACAATATATATATATATATATATATATCCTGGTGCTGGGAGCTGGGACTGGGAGTGTGTATTGACTCCTGAGTGGTCCAGCCTTTTCACACGTGAAGACGCTCCTGGCCTGCAAATTATATAATTTAAAGTCACGTGTGATCTCACCACCACCATCAATTCTTTCGTGGACCATTGGACCCCCACAAGTACGCCTTCCGCTTTTTATTCCCTCCCCAAATCTCTCCTCAACACTTTTTTGCTACAATCAGTATTTAAAAAATAGGATAATAATTAAATCAATAGGTTTAAAAAATTAAATAAAAATGAAAACAATTAAGAAATTTGAAAAGTTAAAAATCACATCCGGGTTAAATTTTTTAATCATTATTTTTAACATTTCTTAAAACTTTTACCTTAATTTTTTATTATTTATAATATTAAATTTTAAATTACAAAATTAACAGTTTTAATATATAAATCATAAATTTAATTTATATTAATTATAATTAGATAATTTAAACCTATCAAATCTTTAAAATATATTTTTAAATATTCTCGTTATGCAATATATTTACATAAACAATAATATTATGATTAAATTTGATAGTTAATTCACCAAATAAAAAGTCATAATATTAAATTCAATTGTCAATTAATTGATTAATTCTATGATTATCGGAGCCAAATTATATCGCTCAATCAAGCGGACCTTAGATTCTATAATCTTGGTTGATTTTATTCGTGTTAATCTTGATTGGTTTCAAATTTTTTGTTTAATAATTTTTAGTATTAAAAGTCCATCAATTTATTAATTAATCAGTGAATCTTCGCAAACTAATTAATTTTTATAAATTAAAATAAATCAATTAATTTTTATTTAATATTATATTATTTTAATTAATTTTTAATTTTTAATATTTTCAAACTATTTATCAAAATTTTTAATTTTATTTAATTCAATGAATATTTTTAAATCTTAATTTTTTTTTTCAAATTAAAAAGATTAAGTTTCTATAGGCCAATGGTATTCTAACTGAAAAATATTATCATTTTACAAAACATTGAACATCTGTGACAAAGAGAATCTATCTTTTATTTGGTATTTAAACTTTAGTTCTATCCGATAAAATAAAAAAAACATCATCCTTAAAAGAAAAATAAGTTTCGAGCTCCGGCTCCTTAACATTTGGAGACAATTTTGGCTATGTTTAAGACCGTATGTTTCCACTTACGTTGTACCTTCGACTGAATACTGTATATATGTACGCGGGAAGTAACCGCTTAATAGCGCCTCTTTATATCTCTTCCTCTAATTTTGGCGGCACCAAAACCGCTACACTCCATTACTCGCTCACCCTGATTCTACTCTCTATCCCCTCCTCTTTAGATTTGCTCAATCTGGGCAACGTGGATTAAGCAGTTTAATCCTACAGAATGTCAAATACCCATGTTCCAGTTTGAGCTGTTGTGGTTATAGTTATTATAGTGTCCATGGGAGGCTTTGAAAGTGGTGTGCATCTTTCTGGGCTGTTGTGTGAAGAAAATGAACCTTCTTGTTACAGTGAAAACGGGAATGGTGACGGTACTTGTAGCTTTGATAACCACGAAGCTTGTGTTGTTTTGGGAAGTGAGGAAATCGAGTACGTAGAGAATCTAATTCAGAGAGAGACCCGTTTTGGATTCGGATGTTGCGTCTCTTCTGGTGGTTGCTCAAGAACCAGCAGTGGATGGTTAAAGTCTGCTCGCTTGGATGCCATTGAGTGGATTTTTCATGTTCGTAAATGATTTTTTTTTACTGTATTATGAAACATTTCCCATTTTTTCAGGTTGTTTCTTGAGTCTAAAACCTTGTGTTATCTTTTTCACAGACTCGGGCAGTCTTTGGATTTCAATCGCTCACAGCTTATCTTTCTGTGACTTACTTCGACCGGTTGCTTTCGAAAAGATCGATAGATGTAACTAACAAGTTCTGTGTTGGTCTTAATGTCTTATCACGTTTGGTCTTTGGCAATGATAACGGTTTGATGTTGCTTTTTCGCAGGAGGGGAAGTTGTGGGCCGTTCAGTTGTTGTCCGTGGCGTGTTTGTCAATAGCAGCGAAGATGGTGGAGTGTAGAGTACCAGTCTTATCAGAGTTCCCAGTTAAAGATTATTGCTTCGAGAACAAGTCGATTCAGAGAATGGAGTTATTTGTGTTAACCACCTTGGAGTGGAAAATGAGTACAATCACTCCTTTGATCTATCTACGATACTTTGTTGCTAAAATTTGTGGCGAATCTAAAACAAAAGAACTAATATCTAAAGCTGCAGAACTCATAATGGCAATGGTGAAAGGTAAGCTTTTAAAAGTCGAACTTGACCCTTTTTTAAGTCCAAGTTCTTTGCCTAACTCGAATCTTTTTCTCTGCTCAGATGAGAATTCCTTGGATTATCGACCATCTGCTATTGCAGCTGCCGCAGTATTAGCTGCATATAATAGCCAGTTCACAAGGAAAGAACTGGAGCGCAAGATGAATATGATTTCCCTGTGGAATTCTCAGGAAAATGTTAGTTTCTTCATATTAAAACACAGTTCATTTTCTCAACTTACGGACATAACATGTTGTATCAATTCTTTTTTCCTTCAGCAGGAACACATATTGTCCTGTTTTATTGCAATGCAGTGTAAGGAAATGGAAAAGTTGAAGACACCCGAGCCTATGATTACCCCTCTCTCATCCTCAATTCTTTCGAACTCAATAGATGTTAAAGAGAAATCTCTGTGCGCCTTAGGAGCTGGCATTAAAAGAAGATTGACATTTGAAGACTGTGATCAAAACTCCCCTGGGAGGAAAATTTCTCGTTAGTATCAAGATAAATTGATACCCTTTAAGGAGTAATTGGCTTCATTAGTTGTTTAAACAGCAAATACCGTTCCCAGAGAACAACAGTCATTATTTGCAAAAGGTTGGTTTTACAGGCTAAGTGTTCTGTGTCATTTTATGGTGTGGTTTGAGTAGATGATTGGGGAGTTCAGTTTTCCAGAACCATGTAAGGCCTTACTTAATTTGACAGCTGGAGCATGTGATATAGAAAAGGGAGAATATATGTATAAAGTATAGGCTTAACATACTTTGACATGCAAGAATCTGAATCAAAAAGTCCAAAAGCCAAATAAGGTGGAAGAGGGACTTGGAGAGTGCCAGAGGGCCATTGAAGACCTGTTTAATAGCATTCATTGTACTGTTTGCTTTTTCATGAACCCTACTATTGGTCACCAAACTTTTAGTTTGTTTCTATCCCTTTTTCACTTATTTATCAGTTTTACTTTTATGTATTTGGAGAAGAGAATGATGTACATCACTTAAAGTCTTTTGATGAGTTCTTGGGATGCTTCTTATGTCTTTCAAAAGGCTGAAAGCCATGAGGAATGAAGCATTGTTTTTGTTTGATTTGATACATTTGGGCTGCATTCGGGCCATTGAAAAAGTTTATGAACTGTGACAAGATTTGCTTGGAATGTTGGGGTTCATAGTGGTGAGTGGGATGTTTGCTTTTTTTGTTAGAGAGTACAGTGTTTGCTAGGTATGGAGTTACCAGTAGTTGATAGATGATTCTTATCCTCTTTAATGCTAATCAGAAATTTGTCGACAAGAAAGTTTATTTACTCTCACAGGTAAGTAGTATTTATTTGAAGAATGGTCACTTTGAATAGGTGGAGATTGGAGAGCATCCTTTCTCAAAGTTGGCACCTGTGAATGCTAATATTGCTTCCTTTGATGGTGGTTGTAGGACCCAACTCATCATCATGAAGTTAGAGACCTTTGTTTCTGGGGTGTATTGGGAGAGTTAGGGGTATTAGTTTAATGCAAAATGATGTCAGAGGCTCCACCTCTCTCGTATGTCTCCACAGGTGTTTCCTAGGATAGTCCAGTCTGGCATTGCGCAGAAATTTTGTTCTACTTCACAGAATAGGAAGACAGGTTGCTGCTATTAGTACATATGGTCCTGTTCAAGTCCATGTTCATGTACCCACTGGACTACAACGTCTTGGCTGAATTCCTAGTCAAAACAATAAGGTCATTAGTGCTATGTTTTCTTCCCCATGATTTGTGAAGAAACAATCAAACAGACATGTAAGTTTTTGGCCCCTAACCTGTAAGGGTCTACTATACCAGTTATAGGATCCAATTGTCCAACATTTCTATCTTGTTCATAGCCTAGGAGGTGAGTTCTTGAGTGTTTTCTGGTTAGTAATTTCTTGGCTGTAGATTCTCTCATTACCATAAGATAACAACATTTTGTTGGAAAAATTACACGAGATTAAATCTTAGCGCAACGGAAATAATATAAAATTTTTTTTCACAGAATCAACTTTAACATAATTTATTAAGAAACATAAAAACAAGAAATTAATAAAAATTACTAACCTATTACGATTTTGTATTACAATTTTTGTTTCTTTGAATCTGTCAAACCACAAGTCGTTTACTCGTCCGGCCTTTAACAGTATCTACAGATTTATTCAAAAAAATTCAAATCAAATTTGAGAGTAAAAATTGTTAGAAGTGCTAACCTCCATTTTTCTAATTTTTCCTTTTTATATGAAAAATCTTAATTTTCATATCCTTGGATTTTATTAAAATTATAACTAAAGTCAAACTTTAATTATAATTATTAATTAATCCTTATAAGATCAAGTATCACATAGTAACCATTAAAGTTTCTAAAACTTCATAATTAAGTCCACCTTAATTCAAATTTTACTTTCTCCTTTATAGACCTTTTTATGTGTGACCCATTAGGTTCTTAATATGATGGTCATGATTATAAATTATAATTCTAATTCTAATTCATAATTAGAATCAAATAAATTAAAACTTCTTTTAATTTATCTTTAATTTCCTAATTAAATAATTTATAATCATAGATTATAATTGACGTCTAACAACATGTCATGACCGCCTAAATATTATGAATGTCAAAGTGGTTTGACTTAACCTTTCTATACATGGTTATCATGTATAAATTAATCATTTCGTCATCTAATGTTCTAATTGGAATTAGAGTATGGAATTTGTGTCTACTCTAAATAATCCAATCATATTCGTTCTTGCTAATTAGTAAATGACTTGTAATTGATATTTGAAAACAACTTTTTCAAATTTCAATTTACTCTGGTCAGAGATTCCCAAAATTATTACTAATCAAGAACACCAGAACATTCTTCCTAATTAATTTAGGACAACGAATTCTTTATGGATTTACTTAACTATCTCCATATAGTTCATACTATATCCAATAACTATCGAATTAAACTATTCCAAGAATAGAATATAAGTAGCATCAAAGCATAGTAATTCCTACATGAGATAACTTTGGTAATCTCAATTCTAAGGATCAATTATACATCTCAATTCTAAGGATCAATTATACAACCATCATAATGAGATAGTCCACAGACACACAAGTAATGTTCCATTCGGGATTCTCATAATTAGGTCATTTCAGTGAACTTATTTTGTAATAAGCACCCATATGTTTGTTTAAGTATTTCCACACGTTAATCTATAAGATCGTTTACTTTCTTCATAAGAAAGAAATAAATATGTGCTAGTCTAACCATTTCATCAATACCCCATCTTGATGAAACTATGACTAGGAACATTTTAAGAATAATACAAAATGCAATTTGAATCTCATAATTATAATCACATTATAATTTCTAATTGCATAACAATTATTCCAGGAATTTTATCTTTATGATTAATAATTAAATAATTAAAATTACACAAAGATAAAGAATGTCTTTTATTAAATAAAACAAATTTTATACAATTAAATGTACAACCAAAATTGGCTGCAAGGGCATAAACTAATAATCTCCCACTTACACTAAAACTAATTACTAATGTATCGAATACCATAACCATCCATATGTCTATCATGTTTCTTTTGAGATAACGGCTTAATGAGAGGATCTGTTAGATTCTGTTCAGTGGGAACTCGCTCTATCTGGATGTCTTATCTCTCGAATAAGATGAAACTTCCTAAATACATGTTTGGATCGCTGATGAGATATCGGTTCCTTTGCTTATGCAATAGCACCATTGTTGTCACAGTACACTACTATCACATCAACAATGCTAGGAACCACTTCAAGTTCAGTAATGAACTTTTTGATCCAAACTGCTTCCTTCGCTGCCTCAAAAACTGCAATATACTCAGCTTCAGTTGTTGAATCTGTGATGGTTGGTTGTTTGGAACTCTTCCAACTAACTGCTCCACCACAAAGAGTAAAAATATACCCTGACTGTGATCTACTATCATCTTGATCAGATTGAAAACTAGCATTTGAATAACCCTAAACTTTTAGCTCAGTTCATCCGTAGACTAGAAAAATATCTTTAGTCCTTCTCAAGTACTTTAAGATATTTTTCACAACTGTCCAATAACCCTCACGGGGATTAGCTTGATATCTGCTTGTTATTCTCAAAGCATAAGCAACATCTAGTCTTGTACATAGTATCGCATACATGATCGATCCAATAGACGAAGCATATGGAACACCATTCATTCTATCTCTTTCTTCTTATGTCTTAGGACATATGCTCCCGAAAAGAGAAATGCTAGGCGATGTACGTAAAAATCCCATCTTGGAATTTTCCATGCTAAACCGTTTTAACACTATGTCTATGTATGAGGATTGGGACAAACCAAGCAATCTTTTTGATCTGTCTCGATAGATTTTTATACCTAGTATATAAGTTGCTTCTCCCATATCCTTCATGGAAAAATTCTTAGATAACCTTATCTTAACAGACTGGAGCATTGAAATGTCATTTCCAATGAGCAATATGTCATCCATATAAAACACTAAGAAAACAACTACACTCCCACTTACTTTTTGTAAACACAAGGTTCATCCACATTTTTTATAAAACCAAACTCTTTGATTATTTCATCAAAACGGATGTTCCAACTCCGCGACTCTTGCTTTAGTCCATATATAGATCTTTGCAACTTGAATACTTGATCAGGAAATTTTTTGTATTCAAAACTCTTAGGTTGTTTCATATACACATCCTCTTGCAAATTCCCATTGAGAAATGTTGTTTTGACATCCTTCTGTCAAATTTCATAATCATGATATGTTGCTATAGCCAATAAAATCCTTATGGATTTAAGCATTCCTATTGGCAAAAAAGTTTCATCAAAATCAACTCCTTGTTTTTGTCTGTAACCTTTCTCCACTAACCTTGCTTTGTACGTATATACATTTTTATCCATGTCAGTTTTTCTCTTAAAAATCCATTTGTACCCAATAGGTACTATACCTTCAGGTGCATCCACCAAAGACCATACTTGGTTAGTGTACATAGATTCCATTTCAAATTTCATAGCTTTTTGCCATTTTAAAGAATCAATGTCTGATATTGCTTCCTTAAAATCAGTAGGTTTGTCATTCAAAATTGAAGCATCATCACTTTCTTTTTCAACATATAGATCTAATCTAACAGGAGGATGACGTACCCTTCTAGACCGTCGTGGACTAAGTATTTCTTGAACCATTGGTTGGACATTTAATGTATCAACTTGTAGTTCTTATTCCATTTCGATGTATGTTTATGGTTCTAGAACTTCTCTAAGTTCCACATCACTCCCACTACTTTCTTTGAAAATAAATTCTCTTTCTAAGAATATATCATGCCTTAAAACAAGCATCTTTTGCTCAAGAGGATGATAAAATTAATATCTAAAACTTTCTTTTGGATACCCCACAAACATGCATTTATCTGATTTAGCTTCAAATTTATCAGACATTGCACGCTTCACGTAAGCATCACATCTTCAAATTTTTAAGTGTGACATCCTTGGTCTTTCACCAGTCCATATCTCATATGGAGTCTTGTCAATGGTTTTGGATGGAACTCTGTTCAATAGGTAAGTAGCAGTGTTAAGAGCACATCCCCAAAATGAAACTGAAAAAACTGCATAACTCATCATGCAACGTACCATATCTAATAAAGTATGGTTTCTCTTTTCAAAAACTCCATTATGTTGTGGAGTTCCAAGCGGAGTCCACTATGAGAGAATTCCATTCTCTTTTAAGTAACTAAGAAACTCATAATCCAAGTACTCGCTACCTCGATTAGATCTAAGTGTCTTAATACTCTTACCAGTTTGTTTCTCTACTTCAAGTCTGAATTCTTTGAACTTTTCAAATGCTTCAAACTTGTATTTCATTAAATACACATAACCATATCTTGAATGGTCATCTGTGAATGTTATGAAATATGAAAATCCTCCT
>JANSVA010000218.1:4163856-4181627 GCA_025504915.1 Erythroxylum reticulatum | reverse complement strand
TTAAAAAGTTAAGGGATAAAGTTGTCTTTTTGAACTTTTGGTGCAATGAATAGTAACACACCAAATTTGGTGTGTTATTATTCATTGCACCATTTTAGCATGTACTTTTGGTGTCTTGGTTGGAGGGGATTTTTTGGTGTTTTGGTGACTTGGTTGGAGATGGCCTTAGTGGTTCGCATCAAAGTCCACACCAAATGGTAACAAAGAGGTTACTTTGTTTGCATCCCCTCCACTCCCCACCTACCATACGAAGACACAGAGACACTTGCAACAACAGAGGAACATACACATCTGCAGATTTTCATAGATTGTATTCTTTTGGGCTATTTCTATTTGTCAGTTATTTGTCCTTTCCTCACAGCCCAAATATTTATAACATTCCCAACATAATAGGCCCGAAGCCTAAACGAAATAAAGAAACAGGTAAAGTTTAAAGAAATTGAAAACCAACCGACTCCCTCCGTTTCCCTCCGAAACCAACAATTTGAAATGGAGAAGAAACTCCGGTACTCTCTCCGTTCCTCCTCGGTGGAGGAATTCCTCTCCGACGCCGTGAAACTGGGCCTGAGTTCCTCCACCAAATCCACTCTCAAGTCCCTAATCCACTCTATACCTCCCTCTTCTTCGCTCTCCACCTCTCTTCCTCTCTCCCTCCGCAACTCCATCTCCACCTCCCTCCTGTCCTTCCACAACCTTCCAGAACATTCCCCGCCCTCCAAACGCCCCTGTCACCGAGATGATCACTCCAGAGAAGATGCGTCCCGGTTTCTCTCCGAGCTCCAAGTTCTCGCTCATGTTACTTTCCTGTGCGTGTCTCATCCCAAGAAGCCGTTTTCGTCCTCCGATTTGCTGCCCGCGGCTCAGTTACTGCACGATAACTTGGTTCTTTTCGACCCGAATTCGAGTTTGTCGTCAGAGGTTGCGAGTTTGTGTGAGAATTGCTGGAAATTGGATTTTGACGGACGAGAGACCCTGATTTCTCAATCTTTGCCGTTTCTGGTTTCGAGATCGCTGACGTTGAAGAAGAAAGTCGACGTGCATAGGGTTTATGCCCTGCGTGAGGCCTTCACTTTGCTTGATTTTGAAGATGAAAGTATAGAGGACTTGAAGTTGCTGTTAATTCGGTGCGTGATTGCTCCTCTGTATTTGAAGACCGAGGAAGGGCGGCGGTTTTTAGCGTTCGTGTTTGGGTTGAGTGCCCAGTTGTTGAAGGAAGCATTGGCTATGATAAAGTCGCAGATTGCTTTCGGAAGGAAGTCGACTCTGGAGGCCTATGGGGAAATATTATTTAGGGCGTGGAAAGATGTGGATGGGGACTTGAAGAATGAGATCGAAAATGGATTTTTGCAGAGTTTGATTGAGGGCGCTATATACGCGAGCTCGCGGGGGCTTTCAGCTTCGATTAGGAGAGTATTGGGTGGGTTTATCACCCAAAGGATTACTGATGGGGTAGAGAAATTGCTCTTCCGGCTGGCTGAGCCTGTGATATTCAGATCATTGCAAGTAAGACATTTGTTGTCAAAAGTTAATCGTTGAAATAGTATTTGCGTGGGTTGTTTTTGGCTATGATCAAACACGTTGACATAATACTAAATCATTTTCATTTGTTGCATGTTGTTGAGTTATTTCAAAATGCCATTGTTGGAGACAGACCTTCCCTAGGTAAACTAGCACATCAACATAATAATTGTACTGGTGTTCTCAGTGAAATTCCTAACTGATAACTGTTTTCAAAATTAGGCGAATAAGATAACAAAATTGGAAAATTTTGACATTTACCTGATCTAGGCCTTCTAGCGTCCAATTTTTGATGTGGGATAATGACAGTGTTGCTATATTCTTATTTTAGTGGGATACTTGCTAGTATTTGTATATGAGCATCTACTGTGTATACTTTGACAGGTAGCAAATTCAAACGTCCGGCTTAATGCTTTGCACTTACTTCTAGATTTGTTCCCTCTTGAAGATCCTGATGCAACAAAGGAAGATAAAGATATGGTTCTTGATAAAGAGTTCTTTTTACTGGAAAAGTTGCTCATGGATGATTGCCCAGATGTGAGAGTTGTTGCGGTGGAAGGTTGTTGCCGGGTACTTCATTTATTCTGGGAGATTATTCCTTCATCAACCATTACAAAAATACTTACAAAAATTTTCGATGACATGTCGAATGATATATGCAATGAGGTCAGACTTTCCACATTGAACGGCATTGTTTATTTGCTTGGAAATCCAGTATCTCATGGAGTACTTATAGTGCTTTTACCAAGACTTGGCCATTTAATCTTGGATAATGTTCATTCAATTCGTGTTGCTGTTTTGGAGCTCCTCCTCCTTATAAGGGATATAAGAACATTCCAGTTTAACAAGGTATAGATAACTCTCCAAAATGCTGCTTTATTATGTAACTGTTTTCAAAAAATGTTCTAGAGGTGTTTCTTTGTGTTTCTGATTGTCTTTGCATGATGTCACATCAGGTGGTTACTTTAGAAGTGTTACTATCCACCCTTGCAAATGATCAACCTCAGGTTGCTCAGAAGGTAACAAAACTGCTTATACCATCCTATTTTCCCTCAAAGTTATCCATTGAACAAGCATGCGACCGTTGTATCACTATCATAAAACGATCCCCCATGGCTGGTGCAAGATTTTGTGAATACTTGGCATCAGAAGGGGCTTCTCTTAAGTCCCTCATGGAGCTACTTAAATTGCTAATCAGTTTAGTTTTATCACATGCTGAACTAGACGAAAATCAGATTGAGGGTTTACTTGCTGCTGCTGCCCACCTCTGCAATAATCTATTGAGTGAACCATGTTTTAAGAGTGCCCTCAAAGAGTTCCTACTTGGCGGAAAAGTAAAGTGCTTGTTTGCTGCTGCACCTACTTTGCGTGCTCAATCAGCTGTACTTGACATGTGTTCTGCTGTCTCTCCAGATGATGCAGCTGAACTTGTTGAAGAGTGTATGGGTCTAGTCACTAATTGTAGTGGATTACCAGAAAATGTTGACATGCAAAATGAAGTCAGGTGTGCCCACAAATTACTTATGTCCTGTGACTACTTTGATCAAATGTTGGAGGCTCAGACAGCACTTTTACAGAAGACAGCATATCGTTGCCATGTTAAATTTGGGACTGAGATACCAAAGCAAAGAGTTTCTCCAGGAAAAAGGAAAAAAAGCAAGCCCTCTGTCAAAGTTGCGGCTAAGTGGAAACATGTAAAAGGAAAGAGAGTTTCCACTCTTGAAGAGGATTATTCAGTTGCTGTTGGGATAGCCTGGCAAATAAAAGATTTGCTAGTATGTGAGGACACTAGGAGGCAAATCTTAAGTTCTCTAACTCCAGAACTACCATTAGATGCTTTGAAAATTATTTCAGAGGTCAGCGTTGTGCAATGTATCAACTACATGTACATGGATATATCTCCTATCTTGGCATATACTGCCCTCGCCTTACACATGACTCTACAAAATATAAACACAAGCACAAATGTTCGTGGTTCCAAGGAAAGTCATTCAGCATCAATTCAGAAGCAAGTACTGTACCTTCTCTGTCACTTATTGTTCATTCTTGTGTTCGAATTGTTTGTGACATGTCATTGCACATTAAAATTAGCTTTATCTGCAATTTTCGAACATGGCTACATTTTTCTTTTCTCATCTTACCTTTTCCTCAGTTCTGGAAGCTAGTAGAGAAGTTTGTTGGTTGTGTTTTTTGGTCACAAAGTGGAGCGACTTTCATATAAACCAACAAGTTTTCATCGTGATAATATCCTTGAGGAAACAAAATAACCAAGAAAACAAAAGCTCATACGTGCAGTTCATGCTGCTAAACTTGGTAATAAACATCAAGGAGCAAACTGAAACTTCAATTGCCCTTAGATGAGTCTTAGTTGAGGCTTGAAAAGACCACTTTATCTGTAGAGATAGACAGTTTCCTAAGACTTGTATGTTTGTAATTTGACCGCCAAAAGAACATGCCACATTGTGAATTAAATGCAGCTAACCATCCTTAACTTATACAAAATTTCCAATTTCGGATATTTTCCGTTGCCATTATATTAATGTCGTCAGTATTAATATCATGATCTTTGGTCAACAAAATTATTGGTTGATTGTAGTTTGAGGTCAAGAGCTTTCTTATTGTTAAAGTAGAAATTATTGTCGATGATCCATTTTCAGTTTTTTCCAAAATTTTCCATTTCAGCTGACTGTGCTGGATTCGGCAGCAGATCACCTGGTTAACTGTGTAGAAAAGTTGTTGAGAACAGGTGAGGCTGGAGAATCTTTGACAGTTAAAATGAACGCCCATCTTACTGGAGAAAAACATAAATCTCAAGCAGATTCTTCTTGCTCAAATGATGCTGGTACGGCTTCTACAATTGCCAAGGAGCCATGATTTTCACACAGCTAATTTTTGTATTATGATAGTGGTTTCTGAAAAAAAAATGATTAGTTTCAATAACCAGGTTATTTATTAGTTAGACTTTAATTTGCTTTAAAATATTTTTGTTTCTTATAAATAACAGCTTGTGAACTTTCCTTAGGATCTCATTATACCTCAGAATGGAGAATGCGCAATATGGTGAAGATGCTAACGGCAATTCTCAAATTCATTGTTGAGTCTCGATCAATGGGCTTTCTTTCTCGTATTCATGGAAGGTGCCTAAACTTTTCATCAGCATACATAAAATGTATAATCTTGGCTTTTGGGCAACAATGTAGAGGAAATTTGAACTTGAAGGAGGATGAGTTGAAAGAAATTGTTGCGTGTCTGAGGAGCTCCTTCAGTTATGCAGCTAAGTTACTCAATCTGATCCTTAGAGACACAAGTGAAGCTTTACCACCTCCACCAGAAGCTTTTGCTCTTGTCAATGATATGCTTGATCTAATTGTCTTGACTGAAAAGTATCAGGGCTCTAGTGTTGCAGCACGTCTTACTGCCCCTGCTAAGTTTTGGCTGCCTGATTTAGTTCTAGCTTTGGGATCTTGGTGCGTGCTTAAGCAGACTGATAAAGAAAGCACTCGTTTGACTGTCTTCAACAGAATGAAACTGAATTTCCCATCATGGACTTCAACTTTGGCAAAGAATGAGCTCAATGAAATGGATGAAGTCAGCCCACAGGAGGACAATGTTTCTGAATCACAAGAATTTCGTGTATTTAAGAGGTTTGTGGAAATGATAATTTCGCTTCTGAAAGGCAACCCCAACATTTTGGATGCAATAGGAGTGATTTTCTTAACCGGCTCTATTCTTGGCCTGGAAAGAAAGGACCTGGAATTGGTATTGGGACTCCTACACTTCGTCTGTGCAAAGCTAGTCGGTCCAGAAAACAGAGAATGGAGTAAACTTGATATGATGTTGACATTATTGCCGGACATATACCCAGTGATTGAAAGACAAATAGAGGAATCAAATCCTGGAGACGAATGTCAGAAACTGCAGAGAGCCAGGGCACTGCTTGAACCTGTTTGGTTGTATCACCTCTACGAAACCGGGAGATTTTCTTCAATGGAAGAATAGACTGTTATATCATGCTATCCTTTAATACTTCAGGTCTACAGATATTCCAGGCATCTAAGTCTCATACCTGAAACGGAATACATCCCCTTTTTTGCATGAACTGGAAAGCAAAATAAACTGGAATATATTCCTTGTAGTTGATGTATTCATTAAATAATGAGCTCGTTTTTGTATATAACGTTAGATGTTATTGGTCCATAACTTTGATCCTACGGTTGTCAACCTTATCATTACCCTTTAACAGTTGTAATGTTTAGCCATTATTATGCTCCAACGTTTATTTCTCCTATTGCCAACGTATACTTTTTTGTTACATACAGGAGTCATGAATCTGCTCCATAATGAGATCGTTGAATACTGTGTTAGGCGCAGCGGATGTATTTTGTGAAAAGGAAAAATAAAATGAGTAAAATAGACACAGAAAATTTAACGTGGTTCACCTTTAACTTTGGGCTACGTTCACGGACAAAACTCAGAATATTTCTTCCACTATTATAAATAGTAAGTATATAGAGATAAAAACAAAATAGTGGCTCACAAGGTATTTCCCAATCTAAAAATACTAACCTTACTATTTTGTTACTCACCAACCCTTTAGGAATATATTTTCTAACTTTAGAGTAAGAGCAGTGCTCTGGTTTTCTTTCTATATTTTGTTGTTATTCTTCTAAAGTAGAAAGTACCTTATATAGGCACTCTATTATATGCTTTCAGCGGTCTCTTTTTCTTCTTTTCAATAAATATTGCAGGCGGTATCTATTTATTTAACAAAAACAACATGTTCTTCCATTCAACAAAAGCAGCAGCATGCGGCGGTGCCGCAGTTGTGGAATGGAGTCCCTCCATGTGAGAGGGACCCATATCCAACACCCTGCTCATTTTCTTTATTTTTTTCTTACGCATATTTATTTACTCTATCTAATTCAAGCATTTTTTTTTCTACATACAAACATTTTATATACGTATTTTATCTTATGTACAAATTCTTGCATTTATTTGCCTCCCTTTAATTTTGCAGACATTTCTTACCCGACCTTTTGGAGTGCATCGAAATTTGTGAAAAAGGCGTTAACCTTGGGGTCGGATCCTGTTGTCCCGCTACACTGTAAAGGGGGAGTTTCTGACTTAGGAGTGATTTTTCGCGACACCTTGCATTTAATTTAAGTCTTTCCATTTTAATTATTATTGCTACTTTAATTAATAATCTAAGTTGAAAAATTATTGTGTTGTTATCATTTGTTGGAAATTACTGTGATTTTTTTGCTGCGTATTTAATTTGGTAGAAGTCTGAATATGGTGTTGTTTTCTTTGTATTATTTGATTATTTTGTGTGAGACACTTTTGTTTTTGAATTTAATGTGTTGTCTGCAAATGAGATCAACGTATGTTCTATACTCATTGTTCCCCATATAGGTTCAGCTCCTATCACTGTAGCCCTAAAAATTATGCTTAATCTAACTAGATTAGAGCTTTTAGATGAGAGAAATTTTAAACTATGATTTGAAAAAATTTGTTTTACTTTCAATAATACAAAATAGATTATGTACTATTTCAAAAGATTCCTAGTGACAATACTGACCCTAAGACTACTAAGGATAACCGTACCGTTAGGGAGTGTTACTCAACCATATGATCAACCATTTGTTTGATATCTACTGCAAATACAAAACTGCTAAGAAAAATTGGGATGCTTTAGAAGTGAAATATGGGATGAATGATGTCGGTACTAAGAAATATGTTATTACTAGGTAGTTAAAATTTACCGTTGTTGATGATAAGCCTAGTATGGATCAACTACATGAGTATGAAAATCTAGTTGCTGAAATCCTTACCAAAGGTATGAACATGTGTGAGTTGTTTCAAGCTAATGCCCTTATTGAGAAACTTCCTGCCTCATAGAATGAGTTCAAAAATCAGTTGAGACATAAAAAGAAAGTCATAAAGCTTCAAGAGTTGATAGGACATATAAAGATTGAGGATGCCAACAATGCACAAGATAAGACCAAAATACTCAGTTTTATCCCTACTGTTAAAGCTCATATGGTAGAACATAAAAATGTTAATAACTTCAAGAAGAATTATGGACAAAACATGCCTTTCAACAACAAGCAGGGTCAGTTTAAGCGCAAAGGAATTGATGGTGACTATTGATGGTGTCACAAGCTAGGCCATCCTACTGTCAATTGTCAAGCTAGAATCAACTATGAGAAGAAAGGCCAAGGATAGACCAGAAGAGTTTTGGTAAGGCTCAAGCTAATATGGTTAAAGTTAGTAATGACGAGGAGGTCATTATTGCTATGGTGTCTGAAGTCAACCTTGCTGGAAATTTGGTCGAGTGAATTTTTGACACAGGAGCTATACACTACATCTACACCAACAAGGACTTGTTCAAGGAGTTAAATGATGTTACTGATGGTGAATTCATATACATGGGCAACTCCAACAAAGTTTTTGTCTAAGGAGTTGAATGATGTTACTGATGGTGAATTCATATACATGGGCAACTCCATCAAAGTTTTTGTCCAAGGAGTTGGGAAGGTCACTCTCAAACTCACTTTTGGAAAAGTATTGGCAGTAGAAAATGTTTTATTTGTTCCTGATGCACATAGAAACTTGATTTCTGGTGCATTGCTTAACAAAGTCGGAGTTAAACTGACCTTTGATTATGATAAGCTAGTTTTAACTAAGAATGGTAACTTTGTTAGAAAAGGGTTTTGTAATGGAGACTTATTTGTACTTGATATTGAAATGAATGCATCTACTTCTTCTGCTTATATTGTTGAGTCTTGACTTATGACACTCTAGACTTGGGCATGCGAATGTGAGGTCACCTAAGAGGATGCAAAGCTTAAACTTGCTACCTAACCAAATCACTAATGAAATGGAAAAATGTCCAATTTGTGTTGAGGCTAAGCACTCTAAGAAACCTTTTAAATCAGTGAACGAGAGAGAGTCACAATTATTGGACTTAGTTCACACATACTTGGGTGATTTTAAGAATTGTATGAGCAAAGGAGGCACGAGATGTTATATTACCTTTGTGGATGATTGTTCTAGATTTACTAAGATTTACTTATTGAAAAATAAAAGGGATGTAGAGGAAATGTTTATGAAATACAAAGCTGAGGTTAAGAACCAATTCGAAAGGAAAATTAAGAGATTAAGGTCTACTCTAGGTGGTGAGTATAGTGCTGATGATCTTGCTAATTTTTGTGAAAATTTTGGTATTATTCATGAGCTTTCAGCCCCTTATACTTCTGAACAAAATGGAATAGTAGAGAAAAAAAATCGAACATTCAAGGACATGATGAATGCAATGTTGATTTCCTCATGATTACCTTATTTTATGTGAGGAGAAGCTATTCTTTCAACTTGTTATGTTCTAATCAGAGTTCCTCATAATAAATTAGATCAAACCTTGTATGACATTTGAAAAGGTTATCCACCGAACTTGCATTTTTTGAAAGTGTGGGGGTGTCTTGTTAAGGTTGCTCTACCTAAACATAAGAGGACGAAAATTGGGCCTAAGATCGTTGATTCAATTTTTGTAGGATATGCCTCTAATAGTGCTGCCTATAGATTTATGGTTAAGAAAGAGGGGTCTAGCACTTACGGATCAATTATGGAATCAAGAGATGCAATGTTCTTTGAAGATATATTTCCTATGAAAGTGAGTGTGCAAGTCCCTAAAGAAGTTGTCCCTAATTCTTCTACCAATGATAACATAAAGGAAGAGAAAATTGTTGAACTAAGAAGAAGCAAAAGAGCTAGAGCATCCATTAGAGAAAATTGTTGAACTAAGAAGAAGCAAAAGAGCTAGAGTATCCATTAGTTTTGGTTCTAACTTTATTACTTCCTTTGTGGTGACAAAACCTGAGGGGATAGATGATGATTTTGTGGTGATTTATATTATTGAGGAAGATTCCAAAACTTATGAGGAAGCAATAAGATATGTGGATGCTATGTTTTGGAAGGAAGCCCTAGATAATGAATTAGAATCAATGATGCCTAATAAAACTTGGGTTTTAGTTGATCTACCTCGAGGGTGTAAGCCTTTGGAGTGTAAGTGGATTTTAAAAAAAAAATTGAGACCTGAATGTATCATTGAGAGGTTCAAGGCAAGACTTGTGATTAAAAGCTTTAAATAAAAAGAAGGATTGGATTCTTTTGATACTTACTATCCTGTTATTAAAATTGCATATATAAGATGTTATTTGCTATTGCCTCAGTATTTAAGCTTCATGTGAACTAAATGGATGTTAAGACAACTTTCTTGAATGGGATCTAGATGAAAAAATTTATATGGTTCGGCCCGAGGGGTTTAGAGTATCTGGTCAAGAGCAAAAGGTGTGTAAGTTGGTTAAGTCTTTATATGGACTTAAACAAGCTCCCAAATAGTGGCATGAAAAATTTGAAAGTAAGATTTTCAAATATGGTTTCACCTATTGTGATGTTGATTCTTGCATTTATGTGAAATCTGATGCCAATGATTTTGTAATTATAACTCTTTATGTAGATGATATGCTTATTTTTTGTACTAGTTTACCTGTTATTGATATTACTAAGAGTTTGCTAAAGTCTTCTTTTAATATGAAAGATCTTGAACCTGTGGACTTTATTTTGGGAATCAAAGTTAATAGAACTGATTCTAGTTTTAGGTTGAATCAAACTCATTATGTTGAGAAGATTTTGAAGAAGTTCGGTTAGTATAATGTTGATCCAGTCAAAACTCTTTATGATGCTAATGTTGTTTTTCAAAAAAATGTTGGTGACAGTGAAAACCATGTTGAGTATGTTAAAATTCTTGGTAGTGTGATGTTCTTAATGAACTATTCTCGTCCTGATATTGTATACTGCGTGAGTATACTTAGTAGGTATACTCATAATCCTAGTCAAGAGCATTGGAATCATTGATTCGTTTATTGAAATATATGAAAGATACTATGCATTATAGATTATCTTTTGGTGGTCATCCTCTTGTATTAAAGGGGTATTTTGATGCTAACTGGGTTACGGAGAATGATGATATACACTCTACTAGTGGTTATGTTTTTACCTTGGCAGGAGCTGTAGTGTCTTTGAAATCATCCAAGCAAACATGTATTGTGAGATCAACAATAGAGGCTGAATTTATGGCTTTGGAGTTAGCATGATAGGAAGCTGAGTGGATAAGGAATCTCTTAGTAGATATCCCGCTTTGAGAAAAACCAATTCCTTCTGTTTTCCTTCATTGTGAATCGCAGGCTGCGTTTCATGTTGCTAAGAACCAAACATATAATGGAAAAAGTGTACATATCAGATTAAGACATAAAATTGTATGTACTTTAATTAGACAAGGTATAATTTCTCTAGACTATGTTAAGTCAGAGAGAAACTTAATGGACCCGTTTATAAAAGCTTTGAGTAGAAAACTAGTTTCAAAGCATGTTAAAGGGATGAGGTTGAGCTCAATTGTGTAGTAACCTTATGATGGATACCCGACTTGGGAAACCAAGTTCAATAGACCAAACGAAGTTATGTGGTGACTACTTACTTGTATTTTGTTTATATTACCAGTTTGCAAAAAAAAAAAAAAAAAAGATATATTCAGTTGTTGAATTGCATCCCTAACATGACTTTACTGTGTTTGATGAGGTTGGATTATATAATCTTTAACGAGTTCCATAGCCAAATTTTGGGTGGTGTGAGCAGCAGGGCCGATCCTGGGCAGGGGTAACCAGGGCAGCTGCCCAGGGCCCTACCCTATTAGGGGCCTACCCATTCTAACCTTCCAACGTTAGATGAATAGTATCAAATGCTAATTAATGGATGAAGCCAAAGAATGAAACAATTTTGGTAGAGATCACGATGATAACTATGCAATCTTTTCATCTTCTAAATTAATCTTTCTAGCTTTTAAAATAACATTAACTCTCTTTTAATTAATGAAGAGCATTAATTTGCTAATTAATAGTTGTAAAGAAGGAATGAAACAATTTTAGGTGGAGTTCATTTTGATAGTTCTACGTAATCTTTTTAGATTCCAAACTAATGTTAATTTTTTAGCTTCTTATATTTATAAATTCATTTTAAGCATCTTACACTCTAATTTTTTTTATGTCCATCGATATATGAATATAAGATACTCTAACTCAAAATTTGCAGCGAAGAATTTTCATGATTGTGACTTCTGAGTTTTGAGTAATAATTTAAAGATAAAACTTGTAAATTTTTTAAATGTATTTTTAGCTTACTAAATATTTGAGTATATTATAGTTAATTTGTAATACGTCATTTACTTGGATTTGTTACTGTTACTATTGTTAGTGATTTTCTTGTTACTAACAGTTGTAAGATATTATTAGCTGATATTGTGATCATTTAATATTTTGTTGAGTATGTGAACTTATAAATTGACTTACTTATGTATGAATATTAAATTTTAATAAATAAAAATATACTTTTAAAGTTTACTTGTTTGTATATTGCCGATTTATTGAGGCCTTTTTTTTTACTTTGCCCAGGGCCTATAAAACGTTAAGAATGGCCCTAATGAGCAGTACACACTTGATGGACTCACCTACGTGATTGTGGGTGGCTAACTACCCTCTTATGAGAATATTTGGGCTATCTATCTAGAGCAATCATGAGGCTAGGGCATTTTGAGGCTGTTAATTCTCTAACAAGTTCTGTATCCGATTTTCTTAGACAACAGGTTCAAGACTTAGTTCACTTGGTTGTTCAACTATTTTTCTCCTAAGTTGTTACAGTTTGTTTCTCAAGTTTTGGACCAAGTGGGGAATTGTTACTGTTATTGGTTCATAACTTGGACCCTACAATTGTCAACCTCATTATTATCCTTTTAACAGTTATAATGTTTAGCCATTATTATGCTCCAACCAGGGACGAAGTTATTTGGGGGCCAATGGTGTATTGGGCCCTCCAACATTTAATAAAATTAAAAATGAGTTATTTAGAGTCCATTGGTACATTGGGCCCCCAAGAGTTAAAAAATTAAATATTTGGACCCTCTTATTTTAAATTTCTGGCTCCAACGTTTATTTCTCCTATTGTTAACGTATACATTTTCTGTTATATATAGGAGTCATGCATTTGCTTAATAATGAGACCGCTGAACACTGATCATTTTCTCTGTTTTTTTTCTCTCACACATCTTTATTTGCTCCATCCAACTTAAGCAATTTCCTTTACATACAAACACTTTACACACGCATTTTGTCTTACGCACAAATTCTGAATTCATCTACCTTCCTTTAATTTAAGAAACAATTCCTACTGTACCCTTTGGAGTGCATCGAAGTTGGTGGAAAAGACGTTAGCCTTAAGGTCGGATCTTGTTATCCTGCTGCACCGTAGAGGGAGAATTTTCAAATTAAGACAGTAATTTTTCACGGCACCTTGCATTTCAGATAAGTTGTTTCATTTTAATTATTATTGCTACTTTAACTAACATATAAGATACTCTTAATTCTTGTTATTAGTTGATGACATCGAAATGTAACTGGAGCAGGGATCATTTTCACACCAGCAGCACCGGGAATGCCGAGAAATCCGGTGAATGTTGAGAGAGCATAACAAGTTATGGTGATACAGGGGTAATAAATTTCATAAACCCATCACCAGCTTTGTTCCATTTCCATGTCTCCTGTTGACATGTAAGATTTTCCTTTGACCTCATCCTGAGTACTATCTTCAACGTTATAAGTAGAAAATTTGTTCTTATCCTCCAAGTTAATGCAGGAAAAGAAATTTACTTTTGCATCATATAGAATGGGCTTTGCTGTGGCAACGTCATTAACAAGCTTTAACATTTCTTAAGCACAAAATCCGCCATTTCTACTCAGGAATCAAACCTTATGTTGGGGATTCGGTCTCCCGTCATGGGTTCTCATGAAAGAAATGAGATTTGCTTGATTCGACCACACTGACTTTCTTGTCTTATTAGATGGGTTGTTCTTAAGTTGAAAACGTTTCAAATTCAGTTTCAGTTCCAAAGAAGTTAGTGAACCTTTAATTCGATTTCGGGATTCTGAACTTCAATTTAAGTATCATGATGCTTGATTCTGTAAGTACAATATAACCCAAGCTTTGCAAGCTTATATGAGCAATGTTAAATGTTCATGGCTTGGTTGAATGAATAAGGTTCAATTACATGATTCCCGATACTGAAGGGCATTTCAAGTTACACAATTTCTGGATGAGGAGCACCCTTGTATAGGTCCTTGAACTAGAACCAATGAGCAAAGAAGTTCGGGAGCTTCTGAATACTTGTCAGAAATCAATTATCTACTGAACCATGGATTTCTCCTACATCGTCAGAGATTCTTCGCAATCTTAAAAGGTGCATGAAATTTTGACAAATCGAAAGGAATGTGTAACAATGCAAAAGAAATGTCAGGATTCTACAAAGAATTGGTTTGGCAAGGAGATTTTTCTTGATATGAACAATCAAGAATCTTTCCTGAGAAAAAAAATGCAATACCTTCTAAAAATTCCCATGCAAATGAGGGAGCCAAAAGTCTAGATGCTACCCCAAAGGCAATTCACACTTGAACCATCTTTAACGCAGCAGAGATCGGCATGCCTAAGAACCCGATGAATATGCTAACAAGCCACTGCGACAAAGTAAGAGGCGTTGTATTTGCCAATGTACCGAGGAATTCAACAATTATGAATTGGAAAATAGCCGTGCAGCTAAGGACAGCAATGAAAACATTGTTGTCAAGTATGCCTTTGAAAACGTTTATTCGTTCCATCTCGCGAGAGCTAATCTCATTGAAAACCTGTAGAAAGAAGTAAGGGTTAACTGAGAATTTGAGACGGAAATACTTCTTATGTAGAACCTACAGATTTCTTGGCAGTGAAGAAAATGTAACATTTTGCAATCTTGTACTGGTATCAGCAAAGGAAAAGTTCAAATTCTCTTTTGGTTAATACACATCAGAACAAACTTGGCTGATGGACAGAAGTATTTGCTAACATTATAAGAAAGGAAGATGTGAATAGGGAAATGCAGGCAATGGCTTCAGTTTTTACACAGGAGGAATCTAGTTTCCAGGTATGATGTTGATGAACGTATGCTTCTTGGATAAAGTAAAAGATTGGGTTGCCAAGGAAACTTTACCTGACAAAAGACGAAGGTGTTGAATATAAGTGTATTCAAGACTAGATCAGAATCTGGGCCATTGAGGTTAAACTTAGATTTCCCTTTTGCCTGAAGATACCATATCACCATCAACTGATATAAAGATTGACCCAAGATATTCCTCCACATCACATTGCTGATAAAGTTCCCTTTCCGACCAACTGGTGAACGCTTCATAAGTTCATTATTTGGGGGCT
The DNA here is from genome assembly GCA_025504915.1 of Erythroxylum reticulatum. NCBI lineage: Eukaryota > Viridiplantae > Streptophyta > Magnoliopsida > Malpighiales > Erythroxylaceae > Erythroxylum > Erythroxylum reticulatum. The sequence continues at coordinate 4,166,768 of JANSVA010000218.1, read as the reverse complement.
CAGTTGCAAGTGCAAGGGCTCCTAGAGTATCCATTATCATATTAACCCACAAAAGTTGAACAGCTGTGAGGGGAGCACTCCCTGAAAGAATGAATGATTTGATACAGAATGGTCAGCATAGAAGTAAACAAAAAAAAAAAACTTATTTTCACTGAAAAGAACTATACAACAGGTTTGCAAAACATAACAGGTACTTTGCGGGAATTCTTACCTGTTATACAAGCTGAAGAGAAGTTCACAATTAATGCAACCACATTGACGGTGAGCTGGAACTGTACAAATTTTTGAATGTTAATGTAGACTGATCGTCCCCATTTGGCTACTGTCACAATAGTAGAGAAATTGTCATCCAGAATGACAACATCAGCACTCTCTTTAGCCACCTGAAATCAAGAATGATAACATCAGCACTCTCTTTACCATGTCAAATTGCAGCAAAGAAAATTTTCCACGAATGAAGCTCAGAAAAAAAAAAAAAAATCAACCTCTGTTCCAGCAATGCCCATTGCTAGACCAATATCTGCTTCATGAAGCGCTGGGGCGTCATTTGTGCCATCACCAGTTACCGCCACAACATCACGAAACGTAGTTCGCAACTGTGTCACTAGTTTGTGCTTGTCAAGAGGTGAAGATCGAGCCATCACCTGCAAATTCATTCACTTTTGAGTCTAACAGACTAAAATCATGGTTACCATTCAGAAACTAAGTGATCTGTAGGATGTTTTTAAGAGGAATGTTCAAAACTACCTGAAGTTGAGGAATGATTTTCATTAACTCTTCTTGATTCTTTTCTCTGAAAACTGGCCCTTCGATGGCTATGCCATCATCAGTAAGAATGCCACATTCCCTAGCAATAGCCTTGGCAGTGTTAATATTGTCCCCTGTAACCATCCGTACAGTGATACCTGCTGCACGACAAACTGCAACAGATTCCTTGACACCAGGACGAACAGGATCCTTAATTCCCACTATTCCTATGCACGTGTACCCAGAAACTGGAATAGGACTATCAGGTGAAAAATCGCCTTCCAGCTCCATATATGCAAGGCACAAAGTCCTGAGAGCCTCATTAGCGAACTGCTCAATAATAGCTTTAAGATGGTTGAGTGATGCTTCATCTAGAGGAGCAATTTCACCATTTGCATTGATTACTTTATCACATGCAGCCAAAACAATCTCTGAAGCACCTTTACAATGGGCTTGAATGCCTTGCTCAGGATCCTTGAACACTACAGACATCCGCTTCTTTGTAGAGTTGAAAGGCTCAACTTTGATCACCTCAACTGCTTGTCTCTCTGCATGGAAATCTCCACCCAGAGACAAGCCAAACTCCAATATAGCAGTCTCTGTAGGTGTTCCCAATATCTCTACCTTGCCATCCTTGTTACGAACAACTTCACCTGCTGTGTTATTGAATATTGATTGCTGCAGGAGTTTTAGTGCAGAATCAGGGATCCCAGAGCATAAACTACGTGCATTACATGGTTTCCCAACTTCCTTGACATTCATGGAAATGCATGCTTTGACGACAGTCATATGATTAGTAGTGAGTGTTCCAGTTTTATCGCTGCAGATAGTTGTGGCTGATCCCATAGTCTCACAAGCTGCTAGATGACGCACAAGTGCCTTATCATTCATCATCTTTTTCATAGCAAAGGCCAAGCTCAATGTGACTGCCAGTGGCAACCCCTCTGGAACTGCAACAACAACAATTGTAACTGCAACTGCAAAGTACTCCAACATTTCCAATGCATCATCCGCAGACCAAGTCAAGTGAGTTCCTTGTCGCCACTTACGGCTAACTAATCCTTGTACTAAGACTGAAAAAGTTAACACTGCAAAGAAAAGACCTATCTTTCCGATAATGGTCGCCACTCCATTTAATTTGACCTGCAAGGGAGTTTCATCAACTCCTCCTTCACTGAGAGTGGCCATCAGTTTACCCCATTGAGTTCTCATTCCTACAGTAGTAACCAACATCTTGCACGATCCATCTTGGACCTTAGTTCCAGAAAGCAAATAAGGGTTATCAGAATTGACCATCACAGGTTCACTTTCCCCTGTTAAACTTGACTCATCGATTGACACTGAAAATCCTGAAATGAAAAGACCATCTGCAGGGACTTGATCTCCAATGGCAAGATGTACAATATCTCCTGGAAGCAGATCATATATCGACAATTTCTGTCTATACCCACTTCTTGTGACTTGAATGGAGATCTTCTTTTTCTCTTTGTCTAAATCCCTGAACTGTAATGATTGACGGTAATCACTACTTGCTGTAACAAACACAACCAACAAGATGCTTGCAACAATTCCAAGACCATCATGGGCTCCCTTTGGCCATCCTTCAGTTGCAATGCCAACTATTAAAGACACAAAAGCACAAACCCCAAGCATAATTAGAGTCATGTCCTGAAGAGCTTCCCATACGAACGCCCAGAAACTCCGACCTTCACTCTCAACAAATTTATTGATTCCAAATATCTCTTGTCTGGAACTGAGCAGAGCACTATCAGTAGGAAGCCCATTAGTGGTTGATGTGGAGAGCTTTTCTGCAATACCAGATACTCCACCGTGAAACTTTAACTTCTTAGTGTCGTGACCTTCGACAACAGATCCTAACTCGTCACCACAAATGCCAAATCCTGCAGCTTTGACTTTTTCAGGTATAACATATTCCACTGGGGATGCACCTGCATATATTCCATCAAGGCAAGGGATTTATATATCAACTGTTAGGAAGCTTTCAAATTTATAATTCTGAAGAAATTCACCTTGGAGGAATTGAAATGCAGCTTTGGAAACGAGGACAGCAATCCTCAACTTTTCCTGACATGTAAGATACATAAAAAGAGGTAAGCTTTCTGTTTTAGACTACATGTTTCGAGCTTTCTGATGGTCTACTTCAT
>JANSVA010000218.1:4151431-4161549 GCA_025504915.1 Erythroxylum reticulatum | reverse complement strand
TGGGGTATGAAAGGTTTAAAATGATCACGATGTGAACTGTGTATTGTTTATACTTTACATTTTGGTTTGATTGAATATCCAACGGCCCGGGACTCTTCTCAGATATCGGCAAGAAACCCAGAGGTTCTTCCTTCACGCTTATGTGTATAATTGATTAGTATATGACGTGAGGTAGTTGTTTTGATTTTCAAAGATGGAATCTTTAAATGTTTTCTTGACTCGTATTTGTAGATCTCTTGACTAGAGACTACAGCTCCGTTCACAAATTCAGCGTCTCCACCTTCAGCAGTGCCGGTGTGGTACGTCACGTCTAATGGTGTATATGCATGGTCAATTCAATTAGTTCAAACCGAAGCTTTTACTTTTAATTTCAGTTTTTCTTGATTAGCGTGAACTGGCATTGGACAAATTAAGTGAATGAACATGTGGCGAATTATAAAGATTCGCGTGTCTGGTTTCTGTGATCTTGTTTAATTTGAGATTCATGGTGATTCATGACTGCCTTCCCATTTTGTGATGGTGCTGCATATGACTGAATTTCTTCATTGGGTCAGTTGTCTAGTTTTCTTATTGAAATGTTCTGCAGAATATTGTATTTACTATTTCTGGTGGGGTTTTCTTTTCAGTGTCGGGAATTGTTATGGTTCTTATCCATACTCCATCTGTAAATGGGTTTCCTTCTATTTTTCTCCTCTCCTTATTGTAATGGTTCTATCTGAAATTAATCTTGTTTCCTGTGATTTCTTTCAACATGCGCACAAAGACTAAAAGGTGTGCCAAGAAGAGTAAAGTGTAGCTTCTGTAATGAAATTTTGGTGGATTCTGCTGTCATAGTGACACTCATTTCTACCCTAAGGTTTATGTTGATGTCCGAAAAATTAACTGACTTTGATCAGTTTTGAGTTTATCCAAAGGCGGATGTTCTTTTAAACAACTTGATCATCTTCTATCTACTCTTTAGGTTATTATTCAAGCTTCCACTCTTTCAGTTTAGGTTATTATTCAAGCTTCCACTCTTTCAGTTTATCAAAAAGCTAATGTTCTTCAAAAGAACTGTATCATTTCATTTTTACTCCTTTCTGTATGATTTTTCAGGCCCTCACATCAACAGCTGTGAAGAAAGGAAGTCTTTCCACTGGGGATGTGGCAGGACTTTACCAGTACAAGAAAACTTTCTTCAGTGTTAAAGTTGATACGGAATCTAACGTATGTTGTTTCTTTTCTTTGTTTGTATGGTCGCCAGCAATCGGCTTCAGAAGGTTAGGATTTGACATTCATCGTCTCTGCAGATCTTGACAACCATAACGTTTACTGATCTCCTACCATCTGCAAATGCCATTGCCTCTTTCAAAGTACCTGATTATAACTCAGGGAAGGTAAGAAGTCCTCGTTCCTATCAGGCTACAATTTTGCAGTAAAGCAATTTCATAAGAGATGCTACTTTAGGTACTTGATAAATAACTGTTACTTTTGCTGATGTTAAAAGTAAAGACAGTCTTGGTGGCTTCAACCTATCGCTTAGATGGAGCTGACAAGAACTTTGCGATCGTGTTGCTAAAGTAATCGTGTGTGTGACGGAAACATTGGTTTCGAGTATTGACAATCTGTTTTTGCAGTTGGGAATCCAGTACTTCCATGACCATGCAACATTCACTGCTGCTGCTGCTCTATCTCAGTCACCTGCAATTGATTTTACTCTCACTCTAGGTACTCCTACAATAGCTTTTGGTGCCGAGGCGGGTTACGATACTTCTTCTGGTAATTTCTCAAAATACACTGCAGGAATTAGTATGACAAAACCAGATGCTTACGCTTCAGTTATTCTGTAAGTCATCAAATCTATTCCCAGATCTTCTCTTTTAGTCGAATTAACGAAACGAGAAAGTAATAGTTTTGTTTGTATCTGTTTTCATACGTTCTTTTTCCTTAGGAGTGACAAAGGAGACACCATACAGGGATCATATATTCATTATATAGATGAGTTGAAAAAGAGTGCTGCTGTGGCAGATATCACTAGAAGGTTTTCAACAAACGAGAACACATTTACTGTTGGGGGTTCCTATGCTGTTGATCATTTGACACTGGTGAAAGCAAAAGTCAATAATCATGGGAAACTGGGGGCTTTGCTACAACATGAGGTTATACCCAAGTCCCTAGTAACCATCTCTGGTGAGGTGGACACCAAAGCTTTGGACAAAACACCAAGGTTTGGGCTAGCAATAGTTCTCAAACCTTGATTGCTATCAGCCAACTCTTTGAAGCACTGTTTGAAATGAATACAATTTTGACGTTTGTAAGTTTTTTCTCAGCTCTCTGTGGCACTGTTTGCATGCTTCTCTACTCACCATATATTAATTATTGCTCTATACTGCACTAATAAACACATCAAATGAAAGATTGTCCTTCTGCAATACGCGGAATTAGTCTGACTAAATGACTAGAAATGAACACATCAAATAATCTTGACTGGTATATTTTTAATAGACAAATTTGTAAAATTTCAATCATCTGATCACCATTAGTAATACCATAAAACTCTCCAATTTGGATAGTGCACGTCTTTAGGTGGCTGCAAAGTTAAACATAATTCACTGCTATCATTCACGAGGCATTTTCCAACGTCCTCCTCTCAACATGAAGTCTCACATATCCAGTGATCTGGAGGCATGTAGTTTGGTACTTAGATATAAATATCACGAAAATACTAACTTGTCAGCCCTTCCTTTCACCGCTATAAAAACTGTATGTAAAAAAAATGGCCAAAAATTACAGCACAAGCAACATGCACAATGAAATTCTTATCCCTATCTACCATGATTCGAGAAATTAAGATCCAAAAGGACTAAAACAAACAAGAAAGGTCAAATAAAATTAAGAACACTCTGCATAACGAAGAAAGACCAGGTAACTCATCACTATAAAATGTGCAAGTGCAAGTGATTATAATAAAACACCAACTCCAATGTCTATAGGAATAAGGATACATTGCAAGTGCTCTTTGCCTATTTCACTTAGAACCATTAATAAAAAAAGTCAATACTTTAACTGGAAATCTATGATAAAGTATTAGAATACTACGGGGTTTGTTTCTTGCTAGTTGCGTAAAAACATCTCTACAAGTAAAGAACACAATTGCATAATGTTCCACAACATATCATATGTACAAATTTCTAAGAAGCGAAAAAAGAACTAAGATTTGAGGAACACCGAATCCTCCTCACCTGCGCAGAGCGACTGAATCTAATACAAATTCTAGCTCATGCATGATCCTGAACTGAATCTAATACAAAATCTAGCTCATGCATGATCCTGATAAATTATCATTTCGTTTACATTAAATAAGCAAATTATACACAGAAAGTATACATAACAGTGTATGCACACATCTAAATCTCTAAGCACGCGCTATTTGTTCACCCAGAAATTAGAGGTCCACTCCAAAGTCCAGAAGGGACTATGACAAATTAAACTACAAGACAAGCCGAAAAGAACTTCCAATTTCACAAGCTCACAGATAAGGATTTGGATAGACAACCAAAATCGACTGTGGATACGAAGCATAAACAATCCAAATTATTAGGCAAAAATCGGAAAAGATATGAAATTTAACCATAACAAAAAATAAGTTCATATGAAGATTCGTAAGTACTCCACAGATCCAAAATGTCATTCTCATACGACACAAAAACAGCCTATCATTAAACTCGAACATATATGAGCAAAGGTCTTCCCTTTCCTCAGTCAACGTTCTGCATGATATCCTCAGTAGTGAACTTAGTGCCCTTATCCTTATCAGCGGCAGCGCGTCCCTTGGCCTTGCGATCGAGAAGCGACTTGCGGTCCTTGTCCAGGCGGAGCTTGGTGATGACCACCTTGGAGGGGTTGATGCCGACGTTGACGGTGGAGCCGTTAACCTTCTCCCTCGTAATGCGCTCAATGTGGATCACCCACTTGCGTCGGTACACCTGCACGACTTTACCTTCTCGGCCTTTGTAGGTCCCCCGCACCACAAGGACCTCGTCGTCCTTGCGCACCGGCATGGATCGGACGTTGTACTTCTGACGGAGGTCCCCGGAGAGCGGTGCGCTCATCAAGATGCGGCGGACGGACGACGGGGCCGTAAAGTGAGCCTTCCGATTCTTACGGCGGGAGGAGGAAACCCTAGGATTGTACTTCATTGTTGTTGTGTGCGTGTGTGTGCGCGCGAGCTGTGCCGGTGGCTAGTTTTTAGGAGAAGAGAGCTACTGCGGAAATGAGGAAGCGGAAGGAAGGGCATTTCGATTTTGTACGTTATAAATAGGGTGAAAATTTAGGGTTTAATGTGGGCTTTGGTTTTCTGGGCATGGACTTTCATGCTCTGCGTTTTGGGCTCTAAACTTATCCTTTTTTTTTTACTTGAAAAAATAACATTAAATAACAGCATTATCGAATATATTTTCAAAATAATTTTATAAAAAGGTTTTATTAAAAATTTATAAATCATTGAGAATTTATGGAATTATGCTTAAATAATAGGAGAAGAAAATATAAAAATAGTCTTAATTAATTGAAAACAATCAAACTAACATCATCATTTTTTAACCAATTTTATAGCTAATTCGTATTCGATCTAAAATTTAATTAATTCATGCTTAAAACGTAGATTGATCTAGTTCAAGTTAAATTATCATCTCTAGACCCAAATGTATATTTTACCATAATGATATTATTTTAGTTGGTTATATTAAAACGATATTGTTTTAATAATTCAGTGTAGCTTAAATTGGACTCAAAACACAATTAACATGGCTTAATCCGTTGACTTCAGTTTAGGATGCCATTGTGATCAACTTTTAAGTTGTTTTCATAATGAAGTAGCAGTTGTTGTCATTAATTACCACTCTCACGACGTCGTCACACAAATTTAATAGTATTGCATTGTACATTTTTGACAGAATCTCTTCCTTTTTTGATGGCCCTAAATGTCCATCAAAAGCTCTTCTCTTTCCAACATTGCTATGCATCTCTTCTGAACAAGAACCGCCCACATGTTCATCTTTTATAATTCTCATTAAGCATCTTCATATCTTTATTTATGAAAGTGCTTTACACTTTTATAGGCTAATTTATGAAGTTTTAAAATAAATAACTTTTTTTTTCAAAATTATAGTTTGTACTATAATCTTATAAGGAATATTACTTCTATCCTCTTTTTTTAAATAAGAATTAAAGTCATGAAATTGACATAGAAACCAAACTTATTTAAATATCCACTTAGTATAATGTATCTCGTACAGTAGAACCTCGATAAATGAATATTCGATAAATTAATAATTTCGATTAAATAATAATTTTCTCCGGTCATGATTTGGGCCAATGGGATAAAATAATAACCTCGCTAAATGCATATGATAATTGTTTTTTAAAAAATTCCTTGAGGCCCATTGAAAATATAAAATAATAATTCATTAAATAAGTATGAAAATTACATATATAATTCATAAAATAAAGCACTTCCAAAACAATTATTATTTCAAAATTTATGCTTTCCTAAAATATGTATCTATAGTTACTTGATTTCTTCTTTTCATGCAAACTAAATTCAATTTCATCTTTAACTTTTTGGAAGGCATAAACTACATTCAGTACATTCTTCTCATTTTGAAGCAAATAACTTTTCAAAGTCTCTATGGCAAGAAAAGCTTCTTTTGGAAAAACATATAGTATAGCGTTATTATTATCTGGATCTTGATTGTTATCATCTTCCATACCCATTACTCCTTGAATAATTTCTTCGTCCGTAGGCAATTCCATTAAAGCTTCATTTTCACTAGGATAATTCAGAATCTAGTCTACATTTATGACATTTCTATAATGTAAATTAGAAATAACTTCCTCTAATCTTTGAATGCTTTCAACATAACTAGTTTTTTCTTCTAGAAGCATACCTTCCTCGGATTGAAGTTTGCAATGTCAAAAACAATTTACAATAGTTGTGGCCTTCACATCAATATTCTAGGCAACATTAATAAAATAGATAGCATCCAGGACATTAATTTTTTCAGGATTTATTGCTCCCATCTCATAGCCTTCCAAGATGCTAGAATAAAAACAACGTCGATAATAAATCTTAAGTGATTGAATAATTCCAGCATCACATGGTTGAATTTTTTATGTTGTATTTGGAGGCAAAAAGAACAATTCAACATTTCTCAAGCCTTCAATAACCTTGGGATGGGCTGGGTAATTGTCTACTATAAGCAGCACTTTTTTACCTGTCATTCTATTATCAAACCAACGAACAAATTTTTGAAAGAGTAATCCAGTCATCCATGCTTTCTTGTTGGCTTGATAATGACAATTAAGATTGTCAATATTCACACTTTTAAAGCATTTAGGATTAGCATACTTATCAATAATCCAAAGAGGTACTTTATCTAAACCATCCACATTGCAACAAATAGCAACAGTAAGTCTTTCCTTATCCTTTTTTCATCCTTCTAATTGCTTTGTAGCTAGTGAATGATCTACTTGCAAACGATAAAAGAAGCCTTTTTCATCTATATTATAGATACCCCTCTAATGAAATTTGTCCAACTTAGCTCGAATTTCAAGTACAGCTTCTTTAAGATTCTTCATGAAAACTAAATCGCTTTCACCAAACCTTCTATAAGACTTAATCCCATGTGTCGCCTTGAACCATTCTAGCCAACCACTTAAGAAGTTAAATTCTGGATTTGCATCACCATACATGTTCTATAAAAACTCTCTTGCTTGAGTTTGAATCATTTCTCCAGTCATGTTCATTTTCTCTTGATATTGGAGAAACCACTCATACAATACCTTTTCTAATTCAGGAGATTTTGCTAATTTGTGCCTTTTAACATTGCTATTTGTTATCTCTTTTGACAAATACTATGCTGACCTTTTAATAGTATTTGATATTGTTGATTGACTAATAGAGAAATCAAACTTTTGTTGAATCCACTGTTGCAAATCTTTTTGACTTGAAGAGGGATGCTGATTTTTGTACTCACATAATGCTTTTCTCATCTTATCAGTTAGTGTAGACTTTTTTTCACCTTTCAAATGAGTAGCCATGAAAGAGAAGATATAATATATGAATTTATATATTTTGGTATATGAAGTTAAAGTACATGTATCTATTTATAAACTCTATACAGTACTGTGTACGTGAAACAATTCACAACACTTCATAATCTAACACTTCATATTCTAATGTACCTACATGCACTCTATTTTGAATCACACTAACTTAAGATTAATAAACTTAGATACAATGCAACATTATTAATTAATTGTTTATTTATTTTCTTTTCTTAATTACAGAAAAAATTAATTGTTTAATTTGACAAATATCATGTACAAAATAAAAATTATTCTATAAATTAATAAATATTAATTTATCAATAAATTAATAAAATATTCATTTATCAATAAACTAATAACTCAATATAAGATAATAATTTTTCAGGTCCCAAAAATATTCATTTATAGAGATTTTACTGTAGTTCATACTTCATACCCCACCAAACACACCAGACCTTGAACCTCTTAGGACCTTCAACTTACTATTATATTAACTTAGGGTAATTGGCTCGTCGCTATCTTACCTTCACCTTACTATTATATTTACTTACGGGCTGTTTGGTTCGTGGGAATAGCAATACTATTCTTAAGTAATTATTAAACCTGTGTTTGGTTTAAAACCAAACACATAATACGTTATCTTTAAGAATACCATTTTTACGATTTGAAGAATAGATAAAACTTCCCTCAACCTATTTTTATCTATTCAACGAAAATCTATTCTTCTTCAACGAAAATGTGTTTTCTTCAAGACAAATTTAACCCTCCCCAATCTTCTCCTTCTTCGACGTCTGACGAGCCTCCCTACTGACATCCATTCCTTATCTTCTTCAAGCTCGTGATTATCCTTGCAGGAAACGTTTCACACGTTGCTTGACCTCTGCTCTTCTACAGATTCGTAAGTCTTCTTCCCCATTTATTTATTTTACTGTGTTCTTATCCTTTGCTTGACCTCTGCTCTTCTATAGATCCGTAAGTCTTCTCTTCTCCAGATTCACGGTTGAAGTCACGCTTGAAGTCTTCTTCTCTTATGGCCTCCACATCGTTTAACGTGGCGTCGCCGTCTCTTTCCTCGATGTCGCAACAAGGAAGGCAGTAGAGACAAAAGCTGGAGGTGTATAGTGAGGTTCTCCGTAGACTTGAAGAATCGAAAAACCCTGAAGCAAATTGCCCTGGCTTCGAAGACCAAATCTGGGCTCACTTTAATTGACTTCCTGCTCGATATGTTAAATTATGCGTGTACCCATATTGTATTATCGATTTATAAGTGTTTATGGACTTGTGGATGGCGTTATGAATGTAAAGGTTTGAACTTTCTTGTTGGGGATATTAATTGAATCTGTTTTTTCTGGGAAGTGGGTGGTTGGTTGCGGTTGTGGGGATGAAATTATTATCTTCTTGGTTTTGTATCCATTTTCGTTATTACTTTTTCTTTGTTATTGAAGTTTAAGATATAGTTTCAGTGGGGTATTAGTGGATTAGTTGTTAAAGAAAATATTTTATGATCTAAACAAATTTGATATCAAACTTTAGGCCTAATATGGTTTTCTAAGGAAGAGGATCATATTTGACAGTTTTTTTTCATTTTTTCTCTTTATTTTCTATTTGACTTTAATGTCGTTTATGTAATTATGTTGCAGATATGCATTGGAGGTAAATGTGGAGAGGGCAGAAGATGTTTTTATGCATAAGAAATTGCTGCATTTGGCTCATGATCCTGATCATAGACCAGTAATTGAGATCCGCCTTGTGCAGGTAGGTTGGCTCTATGTGAAGTTATGTTCAGAGCGATGCCAAATGTGATTAGGAAGTTTAATTCAACGTTTACTCTTTTGGCATTGGCAATGGTCAAGTTTTGCTCCTTTCAACCTGTTGAAGACCATTAAGAGTATGGATTTTTGTCCGGTTTACCTTTTGAAAAGTTAATCTTATTTGACTCGTAAGCATTTTTTCTTCTTGCGGGTGTTTAGATGCTTTCTTTCTATCTTTTCTTTGTTCACGTGTTTTCTTTACTTCATCCCTGTTGGAAATAATCATATTCATAAGGCTCTACATCTTGATCTTCCCTTTTAATTTATACGATGCATTATCGATTTCTTGGAGTTCCAAATTTTTACTGTGATTAGTTTGGAGTTAGAATTTTTGGTGTAGTCATATTGGTCTTGTTTTATCATACTTGTGTGAAACTAAGCCATTGTTTTTTAAAAGTGAGTTGTTACATTTCTTCTTGAGTATCTTGGGAGTTTTGATATTTCCCAACTTTGCTGAAAGAGATTCGCATAATTCATCAATTAATCACTTTCTTTTGCAGGTTCATCCTCTTTTTGAAGGGAATCCAATAGATTCTGTTTCTTTTGACTCACCTGATAATAAAGTGAATGGAAGCACTAAACACAGGTTTGGTATTAAGTTAATTTTTTTCCTAAAAATTCAAGTTGACAGTGGTTATATTCTATGTGTTAACTTATTCTATTTATGTTGTTCAATTCTCGTTGCTAAAATAAAATTCATCATTACTGCTTGTAATGCTTTCATTTTCCATGGTCAGGCTACATCCTCCACCTGCCTTTGGTTCATCACCTAATCTTGAAGCACTTGCCCTTGGCGTGAACAAGTTTGACAGCGAAGAAGATGATGAACAAGTTTGCTTCATAATTTTATTTGATAGGAGATGAATTTTGATCCCGTAGAGAGTGATCACATTGTAGACTATATTGTTCTCCTTATTAATTGGTACGAAGAATTTTATAAATGATGAGTTATTTCCTTTATTATGATGATTATTTTTAATTTATCAGTATTGCTTTAATTTGGTATATAAGTATGTCGATGAATTCCCCGTCAACTATTGACAGTCAAAGTTCAAAATGAACAAAACGAAAATTAATAATAATAAAAATAATTAATAATAATAATAATAATAATAATAATAATAACAATAATTAATAATAATAATAATAACAATAATTAATAATAATAATAAGATAATTAATTTCATATAATAAAATAATTATAATAACAATAAAATT
>JANSVA010000218.1:4119274-4141503 GCA_025504915.1 Erythroxylum reticulatum | reverse complement strand
ACATTTTGGTTTTTTTGTTACTTATTCTTTTCTTATTTCAAGTTTATATTTTCAAACCAAACATTGGAATACAAATTCTTTGTCTATTCCATTCCTTGAACCAAATAAAGTAATACTCATTCTTTTGTATTCCTCATCTTTTCTATTTCTAAGAATAACTATTCTATTCTCTGTCTATTCTATTCCGTGAACCAAACAGACCGTTAGGGTTTGGATCGTGCTGTCTTAGGTATAGATATAATGACCTTGTCCATTACCTAAAAACAAGTATATGTTCTGAACAAGGCAAGTATTTGCTACACTTGGCAATTGTTTAGTCTACGCTTCTTGCACCAAATTTGACCTATTGCCGTCCTTATCGCAAAACAATTTCGGGGCTAAAATTTAGAAGCTGGAATTGTCTAAACTCTAAAGATTTACCCAAGTTAGAACACATGGCCAAAGCTAATTAGTTAGTGCCAGTTGTTTAAGGTTGTTTAGAATCTAAGTAATCTTGTTTTAAATACAAATTAACAATTTAAATATATACTAAATTACTTTTACTTTGACTTCTTTTATTTTAATACAATATTTTGATTTTCTATCTATTTTTAACTGCAATGACTTAAAAATTTTAAATTATAATATCACAAAGTAAATATAAAATTAAATAGAAGCTCAAAAGGTCTAATATATTAAGCCTGGAATCTAAGGGGAAGCCAATGTAAGATATCAATATCGATATCAATCCAGCCAAGAGAATTTGGGTCAGAATCCAAAAACATAAATGATTCGAGCAAAGGTTATTTAAGGAGAGGAGTTAATGCCTGCATTTATGATTCATCACATGCACACATTAACTTCTTTCTTCACCTCTCCAGCATGGACGTGTCTCTCTTTCCTCTGCAAAACCATCTCCCAGAGAACTCTTTAATGGCATTAACAACACCATTCAAGAGGGTTTGAAACCGTGAAACCTCTCAACCATCTTTGAGATAGAGAACAAAAGGAAAAAGAAAATAGAAGAAATGAACCCAAAAATGAGTGGTATATGGAATGATCATCTAGGGGCTGTCGACACCATCTATGAGGAAGAATATGAATACTCTTCTTCTTCTTCATCTCCTTCTCTCTCACCTTCTCCTTCCTCTCCTCCCACACCTCTCCACTCTAGAGTTCAGTCATGGTATAGAGTACAGATCGTGGCCTCTCTCTCCCTCTCTCTCTCCCTCTCTCTCTGCTTTCAAGAACAATCCAATTTAATGAGTATTTGTTAATTCTTATAGGACGCTGGCTAATGGGAAGAAGACAGACGTCATGATATACGTTCAAGGAACATGTTTTCATCTCCACAAGGTCAGTTTTCTCTCCCGTCATTATTTTATTATATGTTGTCTGCTCGTCTTGTTCTCGTATTATATTTGTGATCTCCGAGGTTTCAGAACTTCCTGTTTGTCTCCAACTTCTAGAACGCAACTCAGGATTAGATGTTAGCTTCTCTCTCTTTCTCTTAGAAAAAAACATTGATCGAACGATATAAGTATTATTAATCGAACACGGAGTGTCTTAAACTCAAATTATCTTCCTCTCGAGGATACAAACTGGGAAAATGCAGATCTTTAATGACCAATGTGGCTTACCAACAGCACTGGGAAGTAATCAGTAGCATAGCAATTTCATAGCTAATCTGGGATTTTCTTAAGCTCCATAAAAACAGATTCCTGTAGCTTTAGTTTAAGGGTTAATATCTTCTTAAGGTTGATGGCTTCGCGTGAATAGTAGGCAATCATTTGCGTTTCTATGGTCTGATAAGAATCTTGTCCCACACAAATTATTGATTTGATCTTTCTAATCATTGTTCTTCTCCTTAAACCAACATTAGGAAGCTTCCCTTAAAACTTCACAGTAACATTAATCATTTTTTCTCGAGAAAAGGGTGTCCTATAGCCACCTACCTTTCTTTAAATTTAATGGCTTTTTCCTGAAAAGTTGGTCCAGTTACTAAAACGGTAACGACTTGAATGCCTAACGGCTTTAACACATTGGGACATGTTAATTGCCACCATTGCTTCGTTTCTCTCTTTCTCTTATGTAGAGAACCAAAAGCCAACAGATGTGAATTGAATGTCTGAAGAAAAAAGAGTTATAATCCACAATTGATCTAACCTCATTAAGAGCGTCGATAGAGATGGTTGGTATTGCATGGAATTAGCTATGGTCTGTCAGCATTGTGGTTGAAGGGTGTTATTCCATATAACGGTTGAGATATGTAATTTTTTTGTTTGAAGAAGAAGAAAAATGTTAAATTTAATTTAAATTATGAAGATTGATTTCATTAATTAAAATAGAAAATTAAAAGGTTTAGTATAATTAGTCGTTAATTTAAAATTAGAGGACATTTCTTACATTATCATTCTTACATTGAATGGATATAGGAACCGTTGACATCAAGGAGTCTCTTTTTCAAGCGTCAACTAACGGAAGTCTCCCAGATTACGCTGCGGTTGAACGTAAGATCCGACACGTTCTGTCTAATAGCTCAGTATTGCTACGGAGCACACACAGTCATAACGCCATTCAATGTAGCGGCGCTGATGACGGCTGCCGAGCTGCTGGAGATGACGCAGACTAACGGTAGGCGGGACGGCAACTTGAAGCAGATAACCGAGACGTACTTTCGTCGCGTCATCGCAGTCAATCAAGAGCTGGCGTCGATCGTCTTCGGTTACTGTTTACACCTACTTCCTGAGTGTGAAACGATGGCGTTTCTCGTCAGCAGATGCCTGGAAGCGTTAGATTTTACGAAGTTGGAGGCGTGCCTCGACGAGGTTATAGATTTACCCGCCGAGAATTTTCAAATCATCGCTGAGTCTATGCAACGCAGGTTTATTAGCCACGACATGCTCTATAGAGTCATTGACCTCTACATCAAGGTAAGGCTTAAAAAACTACACATCTTTAGTCTTTTTTCCAAATTATATAATTATATAAACTGGATCTGTTAAGTTGGCCCTGTTAAGTTGGCCTTATATTAAGATCGCATCAAAAAAATGGATTTAATTGATGCTCATATGATATGATTTACCAAAAAATCATATCTTCAATCTTTCAGATGCTGTACGGTTTTGTTCTGTCTCTTACAATTTTTGACGCAGGAACACGGTAGC
This sequence comes from Erythroxylum reticulatum, assembly GCA_025504915.1. Classification (NCBI taxonomy): domain Eukaryota; kingdom Viridiplantae; phylum Streptophyta; class Magnoliopsida; order Malpighiales; family Erythroxylaceae; genus Erythroxylum; species Erythroxylum reticulatum. The sequence continues at coordinate 4,138,357 of JANSVA010000218.1, read as the reverse complement.
AAGATTACTGAAGATCAAAGAGCAGAGATATGCAGCTTCGTAGATTGCGACAAGCTCTCACAACCCCTTCTCTTGCACGCAGTACAGAACCCTAGACTGCCGTTGAGATTCGTAGTCCGAGCCATGTTGATGGAGCAGCTAAACACCCGCCGTACGATCAACACCTCTGCGGCGAACAGCCACCACGTCCATAAGGGGAACCCCCACCATCTAGACGTATTCGGAGGAGATTCATCAATGACCTTAGGCTCTATCCTTCGACGGGATGCAGCCACGAGAGAAGCTGTTGAACTCAAAGCAGAAATGGAGGCCACAAACTCGCGCATACAGAGCCTGGAGAAGGAGCTAGCTAGCATGAAAAAGCTCTTGCAGAAGTCTGAGAAGGAGAGAAATTTAATGGAGAAGAAGTTGGTCAAGTCGGAGAAGGAAACTAGGGTTTTGGAATGTGGTTTACGAGAGAATGTTATGCGTGAGCTTGAGAGGGAAGGGAGGAGTGTAATGGAGTCGCCTAGGTCTGCAAGTTTCCACTACGGTCCGAGGGAGGCAAAGGTAGAGAGGGGTCAAACCGGGTCTACTTCTTTTGCTAGTACCTTCAGGTTCGGTTTGAAAGGACAAGCTAGCATTGCAGAAGTCTCTACAACATCAAAGCCTTCTTGCGATAATAGAGGACATAAAGGATGGATTAGCAGATTAAAGAAAACATTAGGGATGCCAAAATCTTCTTCCAGATTTAGTAAAGAGGATGCAAATGGGACGATGAGAAATTTAAATGAAGTCCTTGTTGCTGATTCTACTTCTCAGAACTCGGTTCACTCTTAAGCATGGCGACCCTTTTTCTTTTTAGCTTGATTCTTCTTTTCTATTTTGCATTTCGCTTCATGGGTTTTGATAAGTCTAGCTTGTTTTAAGTTGTAATTGAATAGTCCGCGTTTTTTTTTATTAACGGGGGAGTGTGGAGAGTTGAAGAACGATCTAATACTATGTAACTAATGCTTTAGCGTATAGCTCGTGTTTGCTCTAGTTATATTAATACTGGTTATTGTCTTCATTAGATAGGCACGACAGTTTTGAGTTCGTCTAATTTAGTAATTAGGTTAAGTTAAACCATCGTTAAGAGTTGCTATAGGAAACTCTGGTGTAGTATTTCACTTAGATCAATATTTTGAAAATAAGATCCCCGGTAAGATAAGTGATTTGAAGCTTAAAAATGTTCAATCAATATTAAATTATTATAAAATTGGTTAAAATTTGAGTAAAATTAAATAATTTAAAATATTATTAAAAAAATTGTTCTTATTTATCGATTAATTTAAAATTTAATTTATAAAAATTTATTAATTATAACCAAGTTTTAAAAACTAAACTAAAAAATTAAAAATCAAACTAAAATGTTAACATCCAACAGGTAGAATTTGGTTGAGTTTTTGTAAATGTTTTATATCGAGGAATTGGAAATGTTTTTTTTCCCCCTCTCTTAACCTAAAAGAATTTACTCTAAATTCAACTCGTCAAATAAAATAATAACCCTTTAAAGTCGGCGCCGACATACTAATATATTCAATTTTTGTTACTTTTTATTTTTTATATTTTTCATAAATAGAGAAATCCTCAATCACTATTTTATAGATGCGCACTAGGTAAATTTTTAAATTGACGAAATAGTCTGCAAATTATATCAATTGGATGCTTTGCACTATACAAATTCTGTATGACAGGCTCGATCAAGAGAATATAAGTAGGGAGATTTGAGCACAAGATCTTTTAGCTCTATGCTCCTCACACCACCAAGTGGACCACGTACTTTTAAATGTTCTATACTATTTTAGTTGTGTTTGAACTAAGAAAATAAATAACTGAATTTATGTTATATAAAAATTAGAAAAATTCAACTCAACACAATATTTATAATTAACTAACCATTTACTTTAATTTAAATTTATTTTTATATAATATTTTTTATTTGAATATTAACAAAATTATAAATTCATAATATTAATCAAATTCAATTTTATTGTAAAAGTTACATTTTTATTTTAAAAAATTATAGAAATTTTACTTGAAAGATGATTCATAAATTATTTATATAGTCATTTGAAAAAGGTATAAATTAATTTAAATTAATTTATTAAATTTGAATTTGAAAGTGATGTTTATTTGATGTTTAGAGTTCGTTATGTAACGATTCTAAAGGGAATCCCAAAAAAGTAATATTCTATTTAATATATTTATTTACGCTAAATTTTAAATTTAATATTTCGTCGAGATAGACAAAATATAATTTTATCAGGACAATTAATCTTTTTCTACATCCTAAAGGGCACATCATGCGGCACTCGTGTTAAGTGCCAGCGTCTAGTTGTCATTTTCTACATCATACTGAATCAGCTGGCAATGGGCCGGCTCTCATAGTCGTTTCATTGCGCACGGCTTTTTCTTTTGATTGGTCCAAGCTTTTAGTACATGCAGTGCCATCACACGCTCCAACAGAAAAGCGCGTTGTAACGGCAAAGCATGCCCAATAGCTTCGCACTCAAACATACGCGCCAATTGTGGATATATAAGGGGGGGCCCACAGGAAAGGAGTACGGCCTCTTAGTTGAGCTGATATAGCCCGACGTCCGTGATCGAACCACAACGCCACTCTCCAGTGTCGTCTGTGATCGGAGACGAATTATTAGTTCGCTTCCTCTTATAAATATGTAGTTGAAAAAGACGCAAGTCCACTCTACGCAAAATGTACTAGTCTGTGTTTTCTTGCTCCCTCTGGCGTGGTTTCGAAACGGTTATCGAAGCGGTTTTCGAAAACGGTTATTTGCTTGCTTGAGTTTATATATTCTCTTATTGGCTATTGCGCGTCGCTTTTCGCGCGATAGTGGAAATGGCAACAAAGCAACGAACAGTGCCTATGATTTTCGGCTTTCCATCTCCGTCTAAGGAAGGAATTTTCAGATCGACTACGCCCGCGAATTTGAAGTTCTGGCTGGCGAACGCTTTCCTTAACTTGACTTCACGCCGAGATGAGGCTAGTGTGAAATGTTTGTCGCCGATTAAAGCTGAGGAGGAGTCCTCCACGTCTTGCTTTTCAGGTAGAACTTGCTTTGAACTTTTTCAGAATTTTTCTTTCTTTAAGAGAGTAGTATATTACTGTTTGACTCTGATTGTAAAGGATTATTCGAGTTCGATGCATCAGTTGTCCTATTCAGTATCTAGTTTAATTAATCCCTTTAGAATGAGTTTATAATCGCAGAAATATTCCATTACTCATCATCCAGAGTCATTGTCCTCTAGGCTCTGGCGTGAAGGGTATTGCGGAAAAGCCTAACCAATGAGATTTTGACAGAGGGATGAGCCTCCTGTTGTTATCTCGTGTGTTAGGCTCTGCTTATGTACACATGTGCACTAAAATGTACTGTATTTGTTCGTGTCAATATGTAGTTGATTATTGACAGTATTATCTATATTTTTTAATATAATTAATTCAGTGATTTTTGGAAATTATCTGTACTAGAGCTAATATGATTTTAATAGTGCTGTGAATAGGAATAGACATTAGAAGCGTTGTGAAATGGATGTGTTGAGTAAGCGAAGCATGTTAAAATGATTGAATCGTAGAAAAGGATCTTCGTTTTCACCATCATTCTTTTGTATTGAATCGTAGAAAAGGATCTTCGTTTTCAACATCATTCTTTTGTTGAGTTGGGAATGGATGTTTAAATGATTGAATGTAGAAAAAGATCTTTTGGTTTCATTATCATTCTTTTCTTCATTTATATGTCTTTTCTTTTATTACAAAACTTGGAAACTAACCATGTTTATTTTGTTAGATTTAAAAATAATTTTTATTTCAACATTTTAAATCTGTTATGATGAACATAATTTCTCCTAATAAAAATATAATAAATAACAAAATGTAAACTATTATGGTTTGTTATAATCAATTTGTTTTCCAAATAAGAAAAATATACTATGAACATGTGATGCGACTACCATTTATAAGAAGTGTTTGATATTAAAAACTACTTCGAAAGTCGAACAGACCAATATATACCAAATGACCTAAGGAAGGTGCCTGCAAGTAATTAATTGTCGTTTATATGTATTATTTAGGACATAGAAAAGCATAATATAATTACATGATGTATGCTCCGAAGGATATCAATATATGATTATCCTTAAAAATCATTGTATGCTTCGAGTAGCAGCCATAGCGGAGATTTTTCTCTCCGTCCTTCGGAGGCTATCCGAGTAGATGAGGCAAGGTATATTCATGTCCACTTCCTAGCCTGACTACTGATCTGTTTCATTGTTGTCCAAGATTAATTTTCGGGATTGTCTCCGTTTTTAAGTTTAATTATTACGTATGAGCAGACAAGAACCGGAATCTGATGGAAGGCACTGGAAAGTCAACAAACATCATTTGGCACAAGTTTTCGGTTGAGAAACTTGACAGGCAGGAGTTGCTCCAGCAGAAAGGTTGTGTCATATGGATCACCGGTCTCAGTGGTTCAGGTTAGTTCTAGCAGTCAAGCTTTTCGATTGATTTTGTGCTTGCTTACTAAAAACTCGCCATTTAGGAATTCGGTTATGTGTGTTTTCATCTCAAGTTGAAGTTGAAATTTACTATAAATTCAGGGAAAAGCACTTTGGCTTGTGCACTGAGTCGAGGTTTGCACGTGAGGGGGAAGTTGACTTACATTCTTGACGGTGACAATGTCCGCCATGGTCTGAACCGTAATCTGAGTTTCCAAGCAGAAGATCGGGTGGAAAACATAAGAAGGATTGGTAAATGTTCTTGAATCTTATGTCTCTTTTTTGGAATTTGAATTTGTGTTCGAATTCTTCTTTCTTGACATCTGCCTGATGATTGAGGATATGGAAATCTCATGATCCACAGGGGAGGTGGCAAAGCTTTTCGCAGATGCTGGTGTCATTTGCATTGTAAGTGTGATTTCTCCTTACCGAAAGGACAGAGATGGGTGTCGAGCTCTATTGCCAGATGGAGATTTCATTGAGGTAGGTGTGCTGCTTTTGGCAATCTGACATGTGATGGATAGTTCTGTTTTCCTGGAAGGAGAGCCTTTGAATTAGATAAAACGATGTGCCGCTGATACAAATTTCTGGATTGGCTTTGATTATAGGTCTTCATGAATGTTCCGCTGGAAGTGTGCGAGGGAAGGGATCCGAAGGGCCTGTACAAACTTGCACGAGCAGGAAAGATCAGAGGTAAGCTTCAGAACTATTAATCGTTAGCCTAGATTTACTACCTATATGTCTGCATTGGCATTGCGATAACAATATTCTGAATATTAATTGAATGTTTACTTACATGGCTCTTTGCAGGTTTTACTGGGATTGATGATCCATATGAACCACCACCAAAAAGTGAGGTGTGTGCTTACCTTAATAGAATTATGTAAATGTCACTGAAGGATTCAATTTGCATGTCTTGATATACGTATTGGGAGGCGTTGGTATCCTATAACAAATGGAAGTTTTCTGATTGCACTCGAAATTCCCAAAATTTGCATAAACAAAATTATTAATGAATAATACTCTCTCAAATCGTGCCAACCTTCCATTAATGTTAAGTCCAGTTTTAAGCACAGGGGCGTGGTAAACATGTGCTTTCTTGTCTTTCAGGCCAGTAACTTGGATCATCTTAACTCATTTTTTATGGGGAAATTCTGTTCTTAGTTGCCAAGCATTGCCATATTCACTTCTATTCCCACTATCTCTCTTCTTTTGCACTTATTACACCAGTTAGGGTAACAATCTCAATTGTTACATTTGCAGATAACATTAGAGCACAAGGAAAATGTTTCTTCTGATGATCACGCTGCTGAAGTAATTGCTTACTTGGAAAAGAAAGGTAAACTCCAAGCATGATACCCTCAAATTGAAGGACGTCCATCTCGTAGTCACTGACGTTTATTTCCACCTAAATAAAGCCAATGAGCGGAAACTTAGTTGTTTCCGAAAGCCACGAGTATCTTCTTGTCATACGACGCATTAAGGAAACATCTCGTTTCCTTATTCCCTCGTGTTCATTCTTTCATTGTGTTTGGTGGAATTTTACTTTCTGAACAACAATAAAAGCAGTGAATCCCATAGCAAAGCATTAGCGCATGATCCCTTAACACTGGAAATTTCATGTGCATGTAGAAAACTCATCTGGGTTCTTTCCTGCATCATTGTCTTTGGAAACTTGCAATTACAGATTCGTATGATGATTCCTCATGAAATAAGCTAGATTTCTGTTGATGTACGGTTGAATTTCTTGTATGGAAGCGAAAATTGTTATTCTCTGTTCACTTCCGTCAGAGCCTGGTTTTATATAGCTTTCAATGCCATTTGGTATGTTGGTTTTCATATTTCCGCTGCAAGAGGCCATTGCGTACAGTGTATTCAATTACAGAACAAGAACTTCTTACAGATACGTTTAATTCTACTCCTACATCGATGAAATTAAAGACCTCAAAAGAGAGAACCCAACATGTACCCTTGCCCTGATGACTAAATTGTAGGATAGACCATTGCAGGGCAGATTAGTTAAAGCAGTAGGCATATCTCCTGTCCTGTGTTATTGGGCAAAGTCTCTCCTAAACATTTTCCCGAACACATGAGCTAAATGCTCTCCATCCACAGGACTTCCAGTTTCCTGGAATATTTCTACTGGTTGTACGTAGCTGATACATGCCCATAAATTCCGAAAATCTGTAAAATATTTTACCATATACTCATAACACATTTGAAATCTAAAAGAATGTAGAGGTGCTAGAATTTGAATACTAAGAAATTTTAGACAACATCACGATTACATTTACACCGGAGAAGAACAAGGATTGGGTGAAAGCCAGACCTGTTCATGATGACCTCGGGGGTCTTCTAATGTGGGAACAGCAGAAAAGCAATGCATTGGCGACAAACACGACACCAGAGCTCACAGCATCAAAAACTATTGTGAACCGATGCTCCTGAAGGCCCCATAGCGTGCTAACACACGCAAATAAGCCACCTACTACTCTTGCCACTATGGTAATTGCCATCTTCCTGGAAGGAAAATAGAGCTTCAATGGCTTCTTCTTTCTGCTTCCATGAATGAAGTTTGGAGACAAATGAAAGTAATTTGAGATTCCCTATTTTGAGGTCTTGGATTTGAAGAAAAGGCAAGTTGAAGATGCCAAAGAACGTAATATTTGTTGTTTCAAGGATAAGCAACTTGCAGATATTCATAAAGAAATAGCCCATCACTCCGACGTTACGTCCATATTTATTCATATTTCCATGAAGTCCAACTTACAAGGGTCAAAAATGACACAGTAAAAAGAAAGGAGCACCAAATTTAAAGAAATTGTTAAATTTTTGCGAATAAAGCTATCCCTGAAAGGCTATAGTAAAAAGACATATTTAAGAAAAGAGCTATTTTTGATACTTTTCATACCCTGTTTAGGGGCAATGATGGGATATAGCATTCCTACCCATAATTTGGTGTGAGTCCAATTGTTCGTCTTTCATATAATATAATCATTTTCTTTTACTATGAATCGAAAGGTTAACTCAAAATTTCATTGGACTCGATTACATTTAATTTTTTTTAAAAATTAAAATAATATTTTTCTAAAACGACAACGTTTTGAATCAAAAAATTAAATTTATGATTGGACCAAACTGCACAACTCAACCTTGATCCCAACTCAAAACCTGAAATTTAAAAAAAATGCAAAGCCTGATCAACTCGAGTTCAACCCGTTGACATCAGGCTAAACCGGGCTGAGCTGAACTCTTTTGTGCCACAATCAAAATGTTAAGAGCTTGCCATTTTGAAATAATTAGGCTTTTATAGTTACGGATTTTTACTCTGGATGCTGTAAACACTAAAGATTGTTAAAAGACACTTCCAGCAAAATCTTCTTTTGCTGTATCATCCAGTTTAGTTTCAGCCATACCAAAGCAATTCCAATTGTCATAAAAGCTTCCGGCTCAGCTCAACCGACCAGAAAGAAAAAAAGGCAACCTTTATTCTAAGTGAATCAGAAATGAAAAGGATATACGATGATTAAGCCTATTGGGAGTAAACCAATGTTAATGGTGCATAAAATCAAACCAGAAACAGTGAATCATAGGAGCATACGCTGATAATCTACCATAGTTCGAAGAAAACAATAGATCTTTCATTCAGCTTTGACCTGCTCGCTGCATTTCATTAGCAATAGAGGGCAACCATCTTTCCCCCCTGATCTTCTTCAATTCTGAAACTCGTTCCTCCTCCTTTTTGGCCTTTGCTTTCCTCTCTTCCTCTTTAGCTTCTAATCTAGCTAATGCTTTTTGAGACTCGATCCTTGCTGCAGCAATTATGCCCGTGCTGTCCACAGCTATAGATTGGAGTTTTCTTCTAAACTGCAAGACACCATAAAAATTAAACTGATGACAAATTAGCAATGGGGAGAATGAAGAGGGAGAAAAAATGCGGACCTTCCTTGAATTCTGATCAATATCTAGTCCAGGAAGGATTCTCGGTCTCTTGGTAGGCCGTTGAATTTCATCTGGTGGCACAAACACAACCTTGAGTATTTAGATACAATGAAGTAGAGGGCAACGCAGAATGCTTTACCAAAGCATCAGGAAGTGTAACCTGTCAACAGTTCATACTCTTTTTATAGTAAACTGTCTATAAATTGAATACTGTGCATCATTGAAATCTTACGTACTTTAATCTGTTCAATGGACTAAGGCGATTATTATTCATTAATCTGTTCAAGCAAATGATGTTTTGAGATTTTCTTTCGAGGGTTCAAAAGTACAAACTCAATAACATAATCCCATGAAGCTAAGCAACTTCCAAGTAAAATCAGACAAGTCCATGGAAAATAGCTTACAAGTCGAAGCAAACTACAAGTTATTTAGCTTTAGAACGTAAATTTGCATATTATCATAACCAGCCATTAAGAAATCAACAAACAAGTCACCATGCACCTTTGAGTACACTGAACATGATTAGTCTGAACCTACTGATAAGAACTTGCTCATCACAAACGAAAAAAACATGAGCAGATGAGGTTACCTTTATGGTCAAACACTATTCCTGCGGAAGAATTCTTGAACAATCGAACACCCTCATCATTTTTAGCAGTACCAGTAGTAACAGCAGTGTCATCATTGGAATCTTTTACCACCATTAATGTCTTTTCCAAGATCTGGTCCAAAAGCTTTTGTGCCTGTAATTCAGATATGAAAGAACTTTTAAGAGATATTTGAAGCAAAAATTTTCATGAGAATGAAGTTTAAACAGACCTCTTTGATAGACTAAAGTTCAAAATCCCAAAATTGGAATCCAAGGATTCAACAACTCTGATCAAACCCAGAAATTTCCCGCCACATAAATCGAGCAAAACTCTCCAAAATCTCAGTTTTTTAAACTCAAAACCAATCCCAAACCAAAAAGCATTGACGTTTACAAGGAAAATTACTGACCTTGATCTGATAATGCTTAAACTTTTGCGCATTCTGACTGTTCTCTCCACCATTTTCAGCCTCCGGAGCCACTGCACGTGACTTAGAGCCATTAGAGACAGTCCCAGAAGCTTGGAGGCCAAAAACAGTGGTAGAGGCTATCGACTCGATTGCTGCTTTCCAGTTCTCATCTTCCTCGCTGCTACTTCCACTGCTCGTCGGACCTCCCATAAAACCCTTGTCACGAGCACGCCGGGAAATTCGTCTCTAAATCCCAAGTGGTACACTTTGTTTGGGCTCCTTCTTGGGCTAAGAGGCTCAATTCGGTGTAATTGGGTTGGTCTTAAAAGTCGGACCTCCCATAAAACCCTTGTCATGAGCTCGCCGGAAATTCGTCTCTAAACCCCAAGAGGTACACTTTGTTTGGGCTCCTTCATGAGCTAATGAGACTCAATTCGGTGTAATTGGGTTGGTCTTATAAAGTCTTTAGAGGACATCAGCCCAAGAGCGGCCCTTAACCAAAATTCATTGTCCATCGGCGATTAACCGGCGAGACTCGAGAGTGTCATATCATCGAAAACCCCTTGTCCTCTTAAAAAGTGCTAAATTTTAGCTCTTAACTAAAAATCATAATCTTATCGTCCATCGATAATTAACTGGCGAGAGTGTCATATCATCTAAAACCCCCCGTCCCTTCCAATAGTACTAAATTTTAGTTATCGTGAATTTATTTTATAAAATCTTTAATTAAATAGAACGTAATTTTGCTGGAAGATGATTCATGAAAGGGTTAAAAATGAAAGAAATGTGGAATACCTGATTTCGGTTCCATCTTAACTTTCAAAGCAATTTTCGTGGCCAAAACGAGCTCCAATCTTTCGAAATCTTCACAGAAACGTTCACCGACACATGGTTAACGCCTTTTTACAGCTTTCTCAATACACAAGCACTCTTAACAGGTTAGAGGATCCGTATGTTTACGAATGATATGAGCAACTACAAGAAACCTTAACCTTTATGTATAGTTTCCATATCGGGCTTCCCTATCATAATCCAATATGGGTTCGATCCACATTAATCGAGATTCATTTTTCTCTTAGACTTCGACTCATTGATTTAGATCATTTATTAGGCTACTTTATTACCCTTATCTGGATTAAATTACATAACTTAACCAATAAGTTATTGAAAAACCAAAAAAAATATAATTAATAGTTGTCCAACATAACAACATAATGAGAAAGGACAAAATTGTCCAACATTCTCCTCCTTTGACAATCATTAATTGGAGTTTTGACTCAAGTTTTAAAATTAGTTTGAAAACTCGGTTAAGTCATGCTACTATATTGGTATCAAATTTAAAAAATAAAAACACTTGATCCAAAAATAACGAAAGTCCAACATTCCGTCCTACAAGGATTTCGATATTTAAAAATATCAAACACATGTGTCATGTGTGACACAGTTTCAATATGATCAAAAATATCTAATACCTTATTAACATAAATGGGAAAATGGAGTGTGACAAACTAGGATGATACTTGTATGATCTAATATGTATCATTTTTGTTTGTAGGTCTCGATTTCTCTAACATTATGCTAAACTGCATGTGCTAAACTGCAGTAGAAAAATCATGTTTTCTCTTACCAAATGCTAAAAAACATTAGAGAAAACCTTTTTTTTCACCGGATGCTAAACAACATTAGAGTAAATCTTTATGTTCGTTAACTAAATGCTAAACTGCATTAGAGAACCTTAATGAGATTATACCTTATATCCCCTTATGCCATGTCAAATTTATGGACATATATACTAAATTGTATGTGTCTAACTGACATCAGCTTAAGGTCAATCTTTATAAATATCCAATGACCTTTGAAATGCTTAAAATCAACACAAATCTTAAGTATTTCATATGTATTATAATTATACACAAGAATAGTTATTATTGAGGATAAAAAGATAATCATCTATATTAATAAACAACCATAATGTCATAATACATTAAAATGTACAAACATTTAGGAGCAAATACAATGATCCCTAACTACTATTGTCTAAGGACCTTAACAAGCCCATACTAGATACATGTTTAACAAACACTAGTAGGCGAAGTCCTTTAGTGAATGGATCAACTAACATCTTCTCAGTCCTGATATGCTCCACTTCAATGTCACCTTTCTAAATCAACTCCTTTATGATTAAGTATTTGACCTCTAAATGCTTAGATCCTATGATATTCTTATTGTTATTACTGAACAACACTACAGCAAAATTATCACATCATAACCGAATGGGAGTAGCTAACTACAGACAACTCAAAAATTAAGTTTTTGAGCCAAACCGCCTATGTAGCAGCTCCATAACATGCAACAAACTCTGAATGCATGGTTGAGAAAGTTATCAATGTCTGCTTGACACTCTTCCATGATACTACACCATTTACCAACATAAAAATATACCCTGAAGTGGATTTACAATCATTCGAACACATAGCAAATTAGAGTTTATATACCCTGTGAGGTTTATATTGTTGACTTTTCTGTATGTTAACATATAATCCTTGGTACCATTTAGGTATCTTAACACTCGTTTAACTGCATTCTAATGGTCTACACCTAGGTTAGCCAGATATCGACCCAGCAGTCCAACAGCAATGCAATGCCCAGTCTAATACACACCTGAGCATACATCAGGCTACCAACTGCACAAGAGTACGAGACATTCCTCATATTCTTTCTCTCAACTTCATTCTTTGGACATTGTGTTAAAGATGATCTCTCACCATGAGAGATACGTCCTACAACAGGTTTACATTCAGCCATATTAAACCTTTGTAGCACTCGCTCAATATATGCTCTTTGTGAGAGACTCAATAAGCGATGAGATTTGTCTCGGTGAATCTATATACCGAGGACAAAAGATATTTCACCTAAATCCTTCATGTCAAAGTTTTTGGCCAAAAGTTGCTTTACCTCATGTAACAAAGTCAAATCATTTGACACGAGCAAGATATCATCTACGTACAGTAATAGGAAGATAACTTTGCTTCCCCTGACCTTATAATATAAGCATCTTTCAACTTTGTTTTCTACAAAGTTGAATGAGGTCAAAACCTCATCAAACTTTAGGTACTATTATCTGAAAACTTGCTTCAAATCGTATATTGATTTAACCAAGTTACAAACTTTGTTAGTTGCATCTTGATCTTGAAATCCTTCAAGTTGCTCCATATAGACCTCCACATAAAGGTCAACATTTAGGAAAGTGGTTTTAACGTCCATTTGATATAGCTCGATGTCATAATGGGCTACTATTGTTATAATCACTCTAAATGCATCCTTCGAGGATACAGGAGAGAAGGTAACATTGAAGTCAACTCCTTCTCTTTGAGTGAATCTCCTGGCAACCACACGCACCTTAAACTGGTCAACTTGACCCTATGTGTCCCTCTTAGTCTTAAATAGCCATTTGCAACTGACAGACCTGCATATTGAGGTAAATCAATAAGCTCTCATACCTTATTATGCCTCATAGATTATACCTCATCCTTCATTGCTTCTCACCACAAGTCCACATGGGGTCTAGAAACGATTTTTGTAAAAGTAACCAAATTCACAACATGTTTGCTGTCACAGTCTTACTCACGTAGTTGCATAGGTTTTTGTACCTCAAAAACCTCTTCCTGAACAAGTATAGGTCCCTGTGCCTGCATAGGTATGGTACTTAGACCTTCATCTACCGGACCTGACAGTGTGAAAGGCAAATAATCTTAGTATCGGTCCTACTATCTCCTAGAGGATGTGAAGATCCTCCCTCATCATGGACATCATAATCCAAAAACTTAATCATCTGTGATTCCACTATTTTAGCCCCTCCTTCTCTACAGTAAAATTTATAGCCTTTAGAGTGGTTGCGATAACCTACTAAATGGCAATGAGTGGAACGAGGTTGTAATTTGCTTTCATAAGGATTATATAACCTTACCTTAGTAGGACAGCCCCACGCACGAACGTGTGCAAGGCTTGACTTCCACCATTTCCAGAGTTCAAAATGTGTCTTAGATACTGACTTACTTAGGAATCCATTCAAGATATATAATACTGTTTTGATGGCTTCGCCCCAAAAGTATTCAGGTAGGTTAGTTCTGCTCTGCATTGACCTCATCGTGTCCTTTAGGGTGCGATTGCGCCTTTCGACCACACCATTTTGCTCAAAACTACCTAGCATAGTGAATTGAATTACTATTCTAACTAATTCCAAATACTTGGCAAATAAACTCTTTTCTTATCATGTAACCCCATGTCTGCTATAATATTCCTCTCCCCTGTCAGATCTGACTATCTCTATTGATTTTTCCAACTGATTCTTAACCTCAGTCTTAATGATCTTAAACTTATCAAGAACTGCAAACTTTTCCTTAAACAATAACATATAGTCATAGCAGGAATAATCATCTATAAACGTCAGAAAATATCTAGCATTGCATAACGTAATTGTATAGGGACCACTAATATCTGTATGTATGAGGTCCAATAAACCAGAAGCACAAGTTAACCCCTTTTTCTTTATCTTGGTCAACTTACCTCTACAATAATGGATACATGTTTCCAGATCACTGAAGTCCAAAGTTGGGGGAATGTTATCTTTTATTAATCTCTCAACCCTCTCCTTGGAAATGTGGAAATGATGTTTATGTCATAACATGTACGGTGTTTCCTTTAGAAAACTCTCTTTCGAGTAACAGGTTCGATAACATAAAAAGAGGCATGCATTTCGTTAGGAGTAAGATACATTCTATATAATCCGTAGGATAAGAAGGCAGTTATGATATGTCTTGCGTTGATAGAAATGTTTAGAACCGAATTATCAAATACAAAACGATAGCCCTCTGTATCCAAAACTGATACAAAGATCAAGTTTCATCTAAAAGAAGATATGTAAAATGTGTCTTGTAAAACTAATGCAAATCTTGTATCGAGGTTCAAGCCTACATCTCCTATAAACAAAACATCCACTTATTAATTGTTACCGACCATCAGCTTTTCCTCTCTTTTAGTTGGTCTTCTCCCGGATCTGAACCCCTGCATTGTGAAGCAACATGATTAGAAGCTTCACTATCTAACCATTAAGAACTTGATGTGGTTATAGCTACATCGGATTTATGAATCATATAAGCTGAGGAGTTACCTGACAATTCCTGCTTAGCCTTCCACAACTTGTACTTCGGGCCTTCCTATGCCCCTTCTTCTTACAGAAGAAGCACCTCATACTATTTATGTCAAATGAGCCCTTAGCAATCCTGCACTGTCCAGTTTGAATCTGTAGAGAGAGTTTGAGTTTCTTACCCTTACCTTTAGGCTTTTGGGGCTTCGTCTTTCCCTTACCTTTGGCAGCTGCATACAGGGATGTATAAGGAGAACTTTTAATATTCTCCTCATCTACATCACATCGGGAATCAAAGCATTGATGTCCCAGGCTTTATCCTGAGAGATGTAGGATGCCGCCAGTATCTCAAACTCTCATGGGAGAGTATTAAGTGCCTGATGCACTATGAGCGTGTCAGGAATAGGTACATCAAGTGCCTTCAGCTTATTCTGAAGGTGAACCATCCTGATTATGTACTCTCTAACGCCTCCTTCTCATTTATACCTCATGGAGAACAAATCTTTAATTAAGGTGCTCTGCTCTGCATGAGAAGACATCTTGTACTTCTGGGAAATGTTATCCATAAACTCCTTTGCTATGATCGTATTTGGTAATCCACTTAGCAGATGATCTGGGATCGACCTCTTGATGGTAAAATATCACATCCTATTTGACTGCTCCCAAATTGCCATAACTGCTTATCAACTTCTGAGCTGATATCAATAAATGGAGAAGGTCTCTCGATATGCATCACCATGTTGACGTCAGCCATATCCAGGGCAAACTCAACATCCTTCTTCCATTTCTTAAAATTGAAACCATTTAAGGTTGTAATCGTGACAACATTGTTGTTTACAGAAAAGGTGACTGCAAGATAGAAAAGACAATGTAAAGATCAATATAAATGCAGGATACCAGTGATACTTGAAGCATTAAAGAGCATTTGTATAGAGAATCCAATCACACATGTTATGAAACTCTTGTGGGCTGAATACATAATATATGTAATTAGACTTCTACATGAAAGCGATTATAGTACAAACTATTAACTCTCATGATACTGCCACCTGAGGGTTAGTAGATCATTCAAGCAACAACTTTCTTCCCTCTAATGCCTTTATGTACATCTCAAAATCTCCTATAAGGTCAACACTTGTGGGCAAAATAATCAAACATGAGACCAGAGACATCCCCCAACATGCAAACGATACAATCCAAATGCTAACTTTAGAGGCCATTGTAGTGATTACAATCTTATCAGTACCCAAAAAGATCACAAATACAAGGGATACATTCTTATGTTAACCTCACATTCTATATCGACATAATGTATGCGAAAATCAGTTGTAAATGCAAAAACCAAATGCACAGTATTGTCTTTAATCACATACTAGTATTGAAAATATTGTCTTTAAACTTTATTTGAGACTTTTATTTAAAAAATTCTCAATAAGAGTAACTTTCGTACTTTCTTGAATACTGAACCTAGTACATGAGACACGAAACCTTAAGTGTCTCCCTTATGTGTAATTCGTAGCACCAAAATGTGCTCAAAGTTAGCTTTAAAAAGCTTTAAAACCTTTTTCCAGAATCTAATTACCAACATAATAAATTCAAAAAATTTGAAAAAATACTTTAAAAATTTTCCCGACCCAGAAACCGACCCAAAAGGACCAGAAGCAACTTTATGAGTATTATGAAAATTTTCCTTTTTTTAATTTATGGGACGTCAGCAGCATTGTAGCGTTGACTTCAGCAATACTGTAGCGTTGACGTTAACAATCGTCATGCTTGTGAGAGGCAAGGGACGCAAGCGCGTGTAAAGACGTGCACCAGATGCATTTGGCGCGTGTGTAAAACGCACCCGCCATGCCCATATGCGTTTTCACTGTACGACACGTGCATTGCAAGCACCACCATGTGTTTGATTCGCTGCCATTTGCGTGTCAGGACAGATGGTGGGTGCGTAGGATGCACACAACAGCTGTCCCACATCCTTGGGAGAATGAAGCGCGTGAGGTGCGTCCCCCTTGGAGCCACGTGGGAGGATGTGATTTGCATACGCCAACCAAACTGCCTTACAATGGTTACAACAGTGCAGTTGATGGTACAATCGCCCTTCGATAGGGAGGGCAATTTTCGGTGATCTTAGGAGCATTTTTTGCACTTTTTTGGCCTATTTTGATCCGTTTTTCAAAGCTAGGCTTATGTATACCACTTTTACATAATCATATGCGCAAAAAAACCAAAAAATGAATGAAAACTGATGAAAACCATAATGGATGAAAACCGAAAAACCTTCTTTTCCAACAACCCAATCACATAACCACTCTGATATCACGTGTAACACGTAGAATAGACCTTAATACGTGTCCTGGATCGTTCATGAAGGGTTAAAAAAATGTATAATATCTGATTTCGGTTCCATCTTGACTTCCGAAGCGGCTTTCCTGGCCAAAACGAGTTTCAATCTTCTAGGACATTCACAAAAAACGATTGACACATGTTTAACACCTTTCTACATTTTTCTTAATACATAAGCACTCTAATAGGTCAAAGAATCTCTATGCTTACGAATGATATGAACAACTGCAGGAGATCTTAACTTTTATGTATAGCTTTCATGTCAGGCTTTTCCACTATAAGTCTAATATGGATCTACTCCACATTAATTAGAATCCATTTTTCTCCTAGACTTCGACTCATTAGTTTAGATTATTTATTGGCCACTTTATTACCCTTCTTTAAATCAAATTACGTAAATTAATTGATAAGTTATTGAAAAACCAAAAATTATAATTAATAATTGTCCATCGTAACGAGAAAGGACAAAAGTGTCCATCGAACCAGCACAGCAAGGATCGGATGTTTAGAATGAAGGAGTAGACATTTATAGTGTAATTTGATTCTCCTGTACTCTTAGTTTTGGCTTTTTGAGTTTCGAAACCTGTGTGCAGAAGAATTAGTATTGAGTTTTGGGGAACATCAGTTACTGGAGAAGCTCTTTCAGAGCTGCGGGATCTTATTGTTAGACATTTTTTTGTCCTTAGGGACAATTTGTCCATGTCTCATAAAGTTGGACTGACATTAATTGTAATTTTGATTTTTAAATAAATTACCGGTTAAGTTACGCCATTTGATCCAGATAAAGATAATAAAGTGGCCCAATAAATGATTTAGATTAATGGGTCGAAGTTCGGATAGAAAATGGGTCCCGATCAGTGTGGACTGGGTCCATATCGGTCTTGTGATGGGGAAACCCGATATGGAAGCTATATAAAGGTTAAGGTCTCCTGCAGTTACTCAAGAGTTCATTCACGAGCATAAGGATCCTGACCCGTTAGGGAAGCTCGTGATTTGAGAAAACTGTAGAAAGGCCTTGCCCGTGAGCTGGTGATCGCTTTCCATTAAAGGCCTCGGGAGATTCGGAGTCGTTTGGAGCTTGGAATTGACATCGAAATCAGAGATGGAACCGAAATCCAGGTATTCCGCATTACCTTCATTTTTAATCCTTTCATGTAGATTCGGGGTACGTAATAAGGCTCCCACCACATACTAACAAGTGGTATCAGAGCGGTTACGTGATCGGATTGCCAGAAACGAAGGTTTTTCAATTTTTCATCTCATTCAGTTTTCCTTCGTTTTTGATTCGTTTTTCAGCTTTTTTACGTATATAATTGCGTGAAAGTGGTATACATAAGATTAGCTATAAAAAATGGGTTGAAAACGGGCCGAACAAAGTGAAAAATGGCCTCCTTGGACGTCGGAAATTGCCTCCGACGTCGGAGACATGGAAGACCATCGAGCGCGTGTGGCACACGCGCCCGACACTGCTGCAGGGCTTGGGGCGCGCCTGTACGGATGGCGCTTGCATTGCACGCGCCAATCTGGGCGCGCCATGTCGCTCCAGCCGGAGGGCGATGCGTGTGCACGAGCGACTCGCGGCCCGCGCAGATGCGCAACACGTGTCAGCACGTGTTATGCATGCGTCGCACAGTGTCTGCGCGTCTGCGCGTGAGAGGCATGTGTTGGGCCTGGGACGCACGTCTGGCGTCGCACGTGCATGACAAGCGCGCTCCTCCAGCACGCGCACCGACGTCAGCAATGACCTCGACGGCTGACGTTAGTCGTACGGACAGAGCTACAGTATTTAAAAAAAACAAAAATTATAGATTTCCCATAAGGATGCCCTGGGGTGTTTTGGGTCAGTTTTCGGGTCCAGGAAATTTATAAAGTAACCTTCTTCTATTTTTCTGGATTTATTACATTTGTGATAAATTAATGTTTAACTCCAAAAAAAGGAATTAAGGTATTCTGAATCCGATTTCGATTGAATTTTCATGCTTCGAACTTCGTATGAGGAAGATGCATGAGGTCTCGTGTCTCTGGTCTCATTTTAAGTGTTTAGGATTGCATGATAATCAATCGGGAAAGGAATTGAGACATTCTGAAGCCATTTTTGAGTGAATTTTCGTGCAATGAAC
>JANSVA010000218.1:4086589-4103340 GCA_025504915.1 Erythroxylum reticulatum | reverse complement strand
GGGGGTGGTTAAGAATTTTTTTTTCCAAAAAAGCCCCCAAAAATTTTAAAATTTTCTATACCAGCTAGAATATAACCGATATTTTGAATACTAGCAGTACCGGTCAGTACAAGAACCTAGTATTGGAATATCACTTTCTATACAATTTTTCGGTCGGTATAATACATATCACCAGGTATCGGCCAGTACGGTACATATCGCAATTTGAGATTCATAACCATGGCAATACTATTTCAATTATTTTTATCATATTTACATATTAATAATATTAAACATTAAAATGATATTTAATATTTGATGATAAATTATTTATTAATAATTAATAAATAATATTTATTATATTTTATTAATAAATATCAAAATATTTATTAATTTATGTAGTAATAAATTATAATTTTTATTAATTATTTAATACTAAAGATTATTTTTATTTTTATTATAATTCATATTTTAAAATATGAAAATGTTTAATTTTTATTTTTAGTTTTAGTAAATAATGATTAATTAGATTTTCCTGTTTGTATCAACCCTTATCTTTATGTTAATAAGCTTTTTTGCATTATACTTTTCCATTAAATTTAGTGTTAATACTGATTAATTTTTTTAGGTCCATTTGCTCGGCTAAGCTTATTAGTAATACTCTTACAAATGTCAAACATGTCCTAACTTTAATTTCTAATACTAGATATTGATATAATTTCCTTATCAATAGTTGACTAGAGTCACTGTAAGTACTAAATAGGGATGACAACAGGCTAGGAAAAGAAAAGACCCGGCCTTGGCCCGAGGCCCTGTTGAACTTTACGAACCATACTGATTAAATATGTCTTCACTTCAAACCAATTTAGGAGAAGATTAGGAGGATTCATAATTGGAGTACAAAATATCTTTCTATGGCCACCCGCCTACAATTGATTGAATAGAATATGTCCTCTCTTCAATCAATATTTATGGGGCCTCACATTTGGTAATACCAAGTATGGTAATAAAAACCATTAAGGCCTTGTTTGGTTGGCATAGATTTTTGCTTGAGAAAGTAATCTTCTTCCCAAAATTTATATGATCACGTTTGATTCATTTTTTTAAGTAGTTAGGAAAGTAAAAACTTTCTCAATCTAGAGAAAGTAATAGTACTTTACTCAGATTCTAAATCCCGGCATCACCTTGGTATTTAGATTATTTTCCTCAGGAATTTAATTTAAAAAATACACTAGCCAATTTAACCCTTCCTTCTCTCTCAACTTTACGACTTTAAAATATATAAATTTCAAATAAATTTTGATTTAATAATTAAAAATATATAAAAATAAAATTTAGTTTATAAATAATAATTTTTAAAATTAAAATATTATATTGATAAATATTATATAAAATATTAAAATAAATAAAAATAAAAATATTTTTTGTAAGTTTTATTTGATTTATAATTATTATTAGTAATAAAAATATTTATTATTATTTTAAAAACAAAAATTAAAAATTCATAATAATTATAAAAGTTGAAATAAATAAACTAACTAATTAAAAAACTATGAAAAAAAAGAGGGAAAGAGAGATAAGAGAGAGGGAGGGAAATTTTAAAATTTTTTGAAAATTTTGCAAAAAATTTCCGATATCTGCTAATATTTAGATTTTGAATATTTTTGCTATTTTTATATTTTTCCTTATTTAACGGTTTCAATTTTTATTCAGTTTATAGGAATATAATTGGAAACATAAGTCAAAATTAAGTTACATTCTATAAAATACTATTGCATACCAACCATTATAATAAAATTCCACCAAACTTTTCTATTAAAATTCTTATAAGTATCCAAACATGTAAATATTTTTACTTTTTATATATTTATTTTCCGAAGAATCATATTCTAAATTTACTTTATTTTCCTTGTCAACCAAACGAGACCTTCATTCAATCATAATATATTACCAACTATTTTTTTTCATTCCTTTCTTCCTGTACTAACTAATCAAATACTCCCTTAGTCTTTTTGGTGTTAGAGTTTAATTTCATTGGAGGTATTTAAAGAAGTATTTAAATAATTAAGTTAAATTTACACGATAAAAGACATATAATTTTTCCGTAGTTTAAGAAATATCTAAAAAAATCTGATCTTTAAAATTTTCAAAAAAATCTTTATAAATATTATTTTAGAAAACTCTTCTTTTAGAATTTAAATAGAAAATAATGACAAAATAGATAAAGTTAAACGTGAATTCATCAAATGTTATTTATATAATGATTAATCTCATGTCTTAAACTTTATCGAACTAATTAAATCTAAATTAACCAAATAATTTATTATAATTATCGTACATTATTTATTCAAGTTAAATTTAACTCATTCGGATCGAATCTAAAAATTGAGTTGAGTTATCATACATTTAAAGCCTAAGAAAGAGTGTTTCTTTCTTTTGAAACACTTTTATGTCAAGTCTAGTTTGTATAACTCGAACTTGGCATATAATCCAATTGAATCTATTAACTTTGAACTGGACTAAGCCTATTAAATTTGAACCGGACTAAGTATATTGACTTTGAATTGGGACCCTAGGGCCTAACCCCATTAGCGTCAGTCGACCTCACAGAACTTCTGGTCAAAGGACGTGTTCACCGAGTCCTTTAGTTTCTTACATGGCACGGCAAGTCAGAAATTGAACTCAGCTTACGTAGCAAAACAGGAACCTTCGCAATTTCGACTTGATTAGTTATTCAACTAAACCGTCCAAAGAGATAATGTAAGAAGAGCAAAGTTGTCATTAGCAAACCCATCAAGCAAAAAGATTTGGATTATAGTCAAGGCAGTGACGTTCCATCTACACTCTAATTTTTTTTTATAATTATGATATATAAAAACATCGCAATAATTTAGGCCACACAACACTCTATGACTCTTCACGTTTTGTTTAAGTACACAATACCTTTCAATACTTACCACAAAATTGGATTTTTTAATACAAGATTAGTATTTATATGAAATTCAATTTGATTCTCTATAATAAAGAAGTACCAAATTATCATCAAATCGTGAGAATTGAAGAAGTTGCGTAATATACAGTCTTATTAAGAGATATCATCATCATTTTCATAATCATCACACTTAATTTGAAGTCCCGCAATAAAGCATGGTCTAAGGAGGTCTGATAGTATGCAGCCTTACCCCTACATATTTGAAGTCCCGCAATAAAGCATGGTCTAAGGAGGTCTGATAGTATGCAGCCTTACCCCTACATAATAAAGAGGTTGTTTCCGATAGACCCGCATGTAAATGTGACAATAAAAAAATGATAAAAATTAAAGATTAAATAAGTAAAATTAGCACGCTAAAATATTATGTAAATAAAATAACAAGAAGTATATCTTTGATGGGAGCACTTGAATTGGAAAATTGGGAACTTACCCTCTCCTCCTCCTTCTTCTCCTCCCAAGTGCAATGATGGTGTCCCATAAACAAGAGTTCCTTAAAACGGTTCTCTAGACATAAGAGAACAAAAACTTATCTACACGTTGAGTTTACTTAATGATTAATTCAGGAACCCAAGGACAAGCAGGAGGAGCAGGCAAAACACTTCTTTCCCTGGTGAAAAAGAAAAGAAAAGAAGAGATCTTGTTGATCTAATATTGCTATATAGTAGACACACCCTACTCTCTAAACCTGGACCACATAACCCAAAATATGTTTAGGATATCTCCATCTTGAGTTCAAAGAAGCTGAAACAATCACATTACAAAAAAAGGCTATATACATATGCAGCACTTATACACAAAAATGAATGGACATCTGTAGATATGTCGGGCAATCAAATACGAATATACTGATATTGTTTCTGGAGAGAATTAAGGTTTAGGGTAAGGACAAAGAAGGTAGAGACAACAAAAGACCAAGTTGTATATAATGTGGCTGGAGATGCAATGATCATTGAACACAGTTGGAGTTGGGGGTATGAAGTCAAATGAGTTGAGAGATTGTGTTACGAGATGGAGCTACATATGGTTTTGGATTTCATTGAGAAATGTATATTATACTGAAAAAAGTGGACAAGCATGCATGTATCAGATCTTTTATAAATAAAATATATAATTATTATATTTTAGATGCAAGTTGTATAAATTTAATTTCGATATATATAACAATCTGTAAATTTAAATTACGCTGATTTTAATAAATTATTTAACATGTAAATGAATTAAAATTAAGTGAAAATAATATGAATTATAATTTTATTTATTATATATAATTCACTAGTTAATATTTTAAATTAAAAATTTATTTCATTAATTGAACCAAATTCCTAGATGTTAGAAAAAAGATTAGAATTATTGGTACATGATATAAAATAAGTTTCAACATGTATCTAATGTTAGATTAACTATGTATCTTTTTAAAAAAGTATTTGAACCACTCCTTTGAAGACCATGCAGGGCCTAGATTTTGGAGAAAGGATGGGAATTAGTAGTAGTATATGGCATAAAATAGGTAGTGGTGTATGGTATATGGAGGGGTTAATGTTAAAGTATAGAAAAAGGGAAAAGAAGTTGGGAAAGGTAAAGAGTTTTGGCAGAGTTTGGAGATGGATTAGGAGGCAAAGGAATGTGTTGGGAGAGTGGTTTTGATGATGATATGCACGCCGGCAGCTTTAGCCAACGCTCTGTCTCTCTATCTCTCTAAACCCTATTGGCACGCCTGCACCTCACTCACTCACTATCCACTAAAAAAACCCCTATGCGTTCAAAACACTTTCAATGTCTTTCTCACCATGTAAGGCATGAATAAAGCTAACCCACTAACCAATCTGTGATCTCTTACGTACCCTATTGTTGTCTTTGTTTTCCTTTTCTTCGTTTTCCTCTCATCTTTTGTCAGACAACACTTACCTATTTTCTATACATTAACCATTCCATACCCACCTTCTATGTCTTTTTAAAGAGTAACCTATATTAGTCTATACGATATGCTATGTTTTGTGTATTAAAGATAGGAATACTGAACTATTCTCATCGATTACACAAAAAGAAAAGTAGATTTATTTTCTTATAGATTCCTCTACCCTTTATCAGCAGCAGCTCTCTCTGTATCTGTACCTCTTCTATTCTACTCTTAAATTATCTTAAGTTTATAGGGTTGCAGCCAAAAAAAAAAAAAAAAAGGAAGGGAGAGAGAGAGAGAAAAAAATCCAACTCGAAAGATCCTAACTTTAATCATTTCTCTGCCCCAATTCCACAGTTAAAAACGCAAACACCCATCCCTCTCTTCACTCTCCAACAAAAGATCATCAACCCAAGTTTTTATATTTGATGTGGGTCTTTGTTTATGTTAAATGGATACCTTGTTCAGGCTAGTCAATCTCCAGCAATCTGATCAATCTTTCAATTCTACTAGCAGGACCTCCAGTAGCTCCAGATCCTCAAGACAAAACCATAGCAGTAACCATTATCAGTACCAGCAAGAAGACGAAGAATGCTTCAATTTTTTCATGGATGAAGAAGACTTCTCTTCGTCTTCTTCTAAGCATTACTATCCTTATCACCATCAACAACAACATCATCAACACACTCCAACCTCTACCACTACTACTAACACCAGCACCCAAACAACTACTCATCCTCCACTTGACTCCACCGACTTCTCCTTCTCTCTTTCTAGTGACCTCAACTTTGATTTCTCCAGCAATTGGTCCACGGACATCCTACTCGAAGCTGCTCGGGCCATCGCCGATAGGAACAGCGCTCGTGTTCAACAGTTGATATGGATGCTTAACGAACTAGGCTCTCCTTATGGTGACACCGAACAAAAGCTTGCTTCTTACTTCCTCCAAGCTTTGTTCAGTCGCATGACTGATTCTGGAGAAAGATGCTACCGTACTTTAGCTTCAGCTTCGGATAAAACATGCTCTTTTGAGTCCACAAGGAAAATGGTATTGAAGTTTCAGGAGGTGAGTCCTTGGACCACTTTTGGTCATGTTTCGTGTAATGGTGCAATCATGGAAGCTTTTGAAGGTGAAAATAAATTGCATATTATTGATATAAGCAACACATATTGCACCCAATGGCCTACTTTGCTCGAAGCTCTCGCAACACGCACCGACGAGACACCCCACTTGAGGTTAACCACTGTCGTGACAGCCAAAACCGGTGCAGTTAGTTCAAGCAATGGAGGATTAGCTGCAGTTCAAAGATTAATGAAAGAAATAGGAAACAGAATGGAAAAATTTGCAAGGCTTATGGGTGTTCCATTTAAATTCAATGTCATACACCACGCAGGTGATCTATATGACCTAAACTTCGCCGAGTTAGACATTAAAGATGATGAAGCTTTGGCCATCAA
Source organism: Erythroxylum reticulatum (assembly GCA_025504915.1). Classification (NCBI taxonomy): domain Eukaryota; kingdom Viridiplantae; phylum Streptophyta; class Magnoliopsida; order Malpighiales; family Erythroxylaceae; genus Erythroxylum; species Erythroxylum reticulatum. The sequence goes on along the minus strand of JANSVA010000218.1, from coordinate 4,097,014 downwards.
CTGCGTTGGTGCTTTACACTCGATCAGTTCAGTGTCCAATCGCAGAGACTATGTCATCTCAAGTTTCAGAAGATTACAGCCGAGAATCATCACTGTGGTCGAAGAGGAAGCTGATCTCGAGGTGGGCATTGATGGGCTAGAGTTCTTAAAAGGTTTTCAAGAATGCCTACGATGGTTTAGGGTTTACTTCGAATCATTAGATGAGAGCTTCCCAAGAACAAGCAATGAAAGATTGATGCTTGAAAGAGCAGCAGGGAGGGCCATCGTTGACTTGATAGCATGTCCACCGTCTGATTCCGTTGAACGGAGGGAGACGGCGTCGCGGTGGTCGGGACGGTTGCATGCCTGCGGGTTCACTCCGGTGGCTTTCAGCGACGAGCTGTGCGACGACGTACGCGCCTTGTTGAGGAGGTATAGGGAGGGTTGGTCAATGACACAGTGCGGGGATGGTGGTATGTTCCTGTCTTGGAAGGACCATCCTGTTGTGTGGGCTTGTGCATGGAGACCCTTCTGATTGATTGACCAGCGTGATGGTTTCATCTCTTTTCCCTTTTTTAGATTTTTTTTGGGTGGAAGTTTAGTGGAGTGGATGGCACGTGTGATGGGTTCTTTTTACACGTGCATGAAAGTGAAGACAAAAAGGTTTGGGTAGGGAATTTGCTTTGATTTGAAAAGAAATGAACTAAATTATTTACTTTTCATCAACCTTTGTTTGATTACATAATATTACCTTTTTACGGATTGATTAAATATGATTTTTAATTTGAAGTATATATATAGATTTCTTCTAGTTTGGCATTTTCATATATTTAAATTTCAAATAAAATTTTGGAATCTAAAAGGATTAAGTTGAGTCTTTATTTACAATTTTTTGTAAAATTATAAACACTAATTAATAAATATTTTTATTAGACTTTCTCCAATCCCGTAAAATCCCGTGTTAGCGAAATTTTTATTGAAATGTTGTTGCCATCGTAATACGTCGCATTTCTAATTTGTGTAGGTTTGTCATTGTTTACTCTTCTAAAGCCAAAAGACATGCAATTAATTAAGAACTAATCAAAAGATACAAAGTTTAAGATTCATGTCTTGGTTGATATTACAAGATGTTAGGATCCAACATTTGACTTATAATGCCGTGTCATTTGCTGTCTCTGGAATTAAGCAGACAATTGAGACAAAAAGTCATATTTTCTTAACTTTAATGGTTTGGTTCTATCCCTTTTAAAATTTGGTGTTTTCTCTTTGTTTTTTCCAAGTTTCGAAATGGGTTTGGTATTTGGTGATATCATCGAATACAAGTGATCTACTTAATCACATGTAATAACTAATTAAAAGTTGTTAGAGTCTTACACCACGACCACAAAAGTTATTAGGATTGGTTAATTCTTTAACAGAACCCTTTTCCTAAATGAATGTAATATACCAATCTTATAAAAATCAGACAAAAAATTAAATAAGAAAAACGAGAGGTTTAAGCTTTAAAAGGTTCAATCAATATTAGACTGTCATAAAATTAGATAAAGATTAAATAAAATTAAAGAATTTGAAATATGATTAAGAGAGATTATCCTTATCTATCGAAGTATTTGAAGTTTAATCGAAGTTTAATCGAAAAAAGAGATTATTAAATAAAAATTAATTGATTTATTTTAATTTATAAAAACTTATTAATTAATAAAAATTGATCGATTAATTAATAAATTAGTTGTTTTTAAAAATAAAAGACGGTAAAATAAATCGAATAAAAAAATTAAAAATTGAACCAAAAAAGTGAACAATTCAAAACTTTTATCATTAAATCGGTCAAATCAATTGGGTTTTTAATCATTGTATTATACTTAGCCCTTTTTCTTTTTTTATAGTTTTACAACCAAATGAATAAAATTTTTATAAAAATATGGAATTAGGAAAGATTTTCAAAGTTCTCTCAATAAGTCTAACGATGGGTTAGACCTATAAAAAAAGTTATATTTTTCTTATAAAATAATTTTATTTAAATAAAAATTTAAGTATTCATAATAATATGTAAATTATTTATTTATTAAGTTACTTATAGAATTAACGGTAATTTTAAAAAATTAAAATTTTCTTAATTTTCTAATACTAACTGGAATTTTAAAAAATAGTGTTAAAATGTTCAAAATTTTAATTTTTAACGAAATTTAGAGTTAAGACCATTTAAATATTTTAAATAATTACTCAAAATTTAACTGAAAATTAAGAAATCTCTTGTTTGTAACTTATAATTTACCTATAATAAAACTTTTAGAGAGATTTCTCAAAAAAAGAAAAAAAAGGTCTTGCAATTTAGACTCTAGATTTGATTTTGTCAACCATAAGAATACAAAATCATTACTTTTAATCACTCAAACTAACTTGTAGTGGCCATCATATTCTTGTGCATATAAGGGTGTTTCTCAATATCTTGTTTTGATGCCTAATACTCCATCTTCCACACCAGCTTTATAGCCATTGATAAACAAAAGGATCCCACCACCAACTCTCTTATCTAAAGAGGTGGCCCCTCAAACGTCAAGAAGGCAATTTGAATTCCCTTCATGGGGGGAGTGGAAGGAGGCTTAAGAAGCTTGGTACTTTTTTGAATAGACCAAATGAAAGTTCCTATTAGTGGGAGCTTCTTTTTAGGCTTCCTCTTCACATCTCAATCGTTTTGACGAGACTTGCCTGCTTCTTCCAGCTTACCATTACCCCACTCCTTTTGTTCACTTTCTTTTTTCTTTGTACCACTTTTCTTTCTCCAAGACCAGTTCACCCAAACTCCTTTTATTTCCTTTTTGGTGTTCTACACCAATAAAAGTAGCTGCTTTATGTTCATGACCATAACCAATGCAAAATCATGGTACCAATTGATAAAATTAGAGCCAAATTACTAACATGCTATTTTAATAATAAAATTGTGAATGCGTTTATTACGACTCGTACAAATCGTTTACTCGAGACGGTCTCTTTATTCGTAGATACAATATTAAACCATATATTAGGGTTTAAACTAAGGTTTAATATGCTTTAAACCCTAATTCAAGGGTTGTTCCTAAATCAACCTATACTTTCATGTGATAATTTTCCTCTTTCAAAAAGATACATAGGCCCATGTATACCTTCTTTAATGGGTTAAACGCTTTAAGTCGTTTGGTTTCTTTTTCACCATTGACTAAGACCTGGTAGCTATTGAAGCTTTTGCTTAAATGGGACCAAGTTTTGAAGCAAAACGAGTGAGGAAGGAGTGGTGGTTTCTGGTTTAGCTTTAGAAGCTTAGCTTCCGTGCAATGGCTTTCGGCTTTATGGCCTTTAGAGCACATGCTATGTGTACTTTAGCCTCTGGTATTATTGGCAAACCCAAACTTCTTTTTTCTTCATTATTTCTAGTGGGTGACTGATAAGCTGCACTATCTCCCCCACGCTCGAACAAAAGAATATATAAGAGGTTGCATACCTTTTTTAAAAGCTCTAGACTTTAACGTCCTAAATTATTTTACCATGTAATAAGATGATATAGTTATCAGACAAGAGAACAAAGCACTCTAATTAAGATTAATCAAAAGATATTAGTGAGAAAATAAAAAACTTAATAAAGAATCGAACACAAAAATTTACGTGATTAATGTAAGTGATCGTGTATCTCGTAATGTCACTTAAATCGCAGACTTACATGATTACAAAAAACTATACGGTTATCACGCATCGTCCTGTATGTCTTCGACACGAGTGTGTATAAGATTTTATATGTCTTTACTCTTCATATAGTTACAAAGATTTACTCAATTGGTCTACATAATTGTGTAAATCAAGGCATGAACCTGTAACATCCTACATGACCTTGTATTTCTTTGAAAGAACTTTTTCTACCTTATCTTCACTTGTTTGTCATTCTCGTAAATCATATAGTTATCATAATTGATACTAAAAATTTGTTCTGATTGTTGGTTCAAATTCAATTTGATTTTTGGGTTAAATAAAAATATAAAATATAACCAATATTTAAGCTTTTTTTAGATCTTCAAACTTTTAAACTTTTTTTTAAAAAATAATTTTGAATTTTGCTTAAATTTTAATTAATTGACTTTTGTTTTTTTACTTTAAATTAAATAAACTCTATTTACACGGAAAGAATTGTTATCACTTTCACGATTATAGTTTTGAGATATGTTGAAATTAGAAAAGAGTATTTGTTAGATGCTTTAGATACTTTATACTGATTTTGTTATTAATAACCGTTGTTTTTTTTAATATTTTTATAAAGAGGTTATTTTCGTGACTTGAACCTGTAATTTTGTACCTACAAAGGAGTAACTTTACCGATTGATCTAAAGCGCATCCTCTTAATAATGCATATTAATATATACAAAATTAATAACTTATAATTAAATAATAAATTTGGCTCAACTGGCATTGACATTGTTACTGTCTTCTTGTGCCACTTCTGGTTTAATATGTGATTGACCCAATAAAAGAGCCCAATTCCTGACCAGTCTTGCTTGGTCATTTGGGCTATTAAACCTTTGCATAACCCCTGTCAAGTCGGCAAAAGATAGTTAGACATTCTCCACTTGAGTAAAAGACATAGGACCGTAGTTTAAAATTTTTTAGAAAATATTTATTTTTTTAATTATTTTGAAAATTTTGGTTAAAAAATAATGGCAAAATATAAGTAATGAATCAGTCGATTCGAATCTCCACTTAATTTCACCCAAGCTTCTTTCGGGGTAATGGATAGTTCACCAATCTCCACTTAATTTCACCCAAGCTTCTTTCGGGGTAATGGATAGTTCACCTGAATTTGGGTCCATAAGCAGTCATAATTGTCTTCTTGATTCTGCCATCTTTAACCAAGCCTGTCTATAAGTTACTGACCCATTGTTCAACAGGATCAAATGTCAGTCCATCGTTTTCCCTGGTCATTTGCAACCTGTACTATTACTGAAATGACCATGTTACTTACTGTAATTAAGCCAAGTATTTGAAGATGCAGAGAGTTCATCACATATCCATAAAAAGGTATGCACTTCTTCAAAGCTAATAGTAACATCACCATAGCAAATAGATTTTTGGGTTATGAGTAAATGCCTTTGAAGAGTAGTGAAACCAGCTAAAGAATAAGCAGATAGCATTAACATTATTATACACTAAAGTTCATAGTAATCGTGCTATTTACTACACTCAACCAGAAGGAAGTCTCCACTTCTTATGCCAATAGATTGACACTCTTGGCCAAGCTGGGAATCCAAAATTGTAGTCAAGCGGTCGATCGGCAGGTCCCCCAACTATCAAAGGTAACCACACATATCGTGAGTCCCTCAAATCGGCCGGATTCCATCGATCTGCCATGAAAATGAATGAACCAGGCAATCCTGGTAAAGGTATGACAAATGTGCTTTGTGCAAAAAAAGTTGTCAGTCGAAATATCTTGTTCCCTCCAACACAAGGGTTTCCCATGGTCTCCCATGGACCCATAACCAACTCAGCCGCATGCGCTAAGGCTTCATTTGGTGCCCAGCCAGTGCATCCTGATGTGATCATGTAGTAAGTCCCTTCATGCTTAAATAGAGCCGGGGCTTCCCGGTGCTGTCCAACAAGAATTTTTCTCACGACGTGTGTGACATCAAGATAATCTTTAGTAAGAGGTCCAATGTGGAGTTCACTGTTGTCCTCAGAGGAATATATGAGATATGCTACACCATCATCATCTTTGAATACTGTCATATCCCTGCTGTCACACCCATGCGGCCGTTTGCTGTATAGGTAATCAAAAGGACCTGTTGGATAATCGCTAACCGCAACACCAATACCAGCTTTCGTGTAGTTGACATCATCAATATGCATCCACATTACATATTTCCCTGTATATCCATTGTATATAACTTTCGGCCTCTCAAGCACGTTGGATTTGTGAAGATCATGAGTTTCATTTGTCTCTTCTGCCGCCAGCACTATACCTTCGTTTTTCCAGCTCCATAGGTCCTTGGAGGAGTAGCAACCAACTCCAATAATGTCAACCTAAACCAAAGTGCATAAACAGATCAAATCAACTTAAATAAGTGGCTATATTTGAAAGATAAAACGTGTTACATGCTATCTACATAGCGAAATCAAGATTAATGAGCACAAGACAATCTATTAAGAACATTATGAGGTGCTAGACATTTTCTAGCAGTTCGAACTCCATGAGCATATTTAAAACATTAGGCCTGAAACTTCATTTTGGTTTGATCCATATAAGGAACAAAGTAAAATAATCATGTTAAAATCTTCGAACATGACTAATGTCAAACAATCCAGAACTACTATTTCAGAGAAAGTAAATCAAATCCCTGTGCATGTTAAAATTATAATTTGAAAGCACTAGAAAAGCTTTCCTGAGCTTAGCAAATACTTCGATACAACAATTTTGAGGCATTAAGATGTATTTCTCCTGCTCACTAGCACACTACACTGCTGGTGCATGTCTACCATAGATGGGAAAGAGTTCTGAAATCGAAGACTAATCAATTCAGCTGATTTCTGAGGCTTTGGACTGGACTGGTGCAACTTAATCCAGTCAAATGAAATTATGCAAGAACTAGTTTCTTAAGAGAGAAATGGACAATGATAGAAAGTTGTACCAGAAAATGGGAAGATGGAAGAATATAATCTAAGGAATCATACCTATTAGCCTGCTTTGCAAGATAAAACTATTTTTCAATAGAGCTCCTAGCAACTATATAGGGAAATAAGGCCCTCAAGTACCTTTCAAAAGCATATACTATTTTATCTAAAAGGTCTTGCAAAACATACGGAAACAGAGATGGAGCTGACCCACAATCTATAAGACCTTGAACAGACATTTTGACTTAACACCACCTTTGTTATCCAAACATCAGTTTCATATATTTGACCATCCCACCAGATTCAATTTCCCTCAAATATGTATTAACTACCATAAACAAATCCCAAGATCAATCTGTGAACCACACAATTGAATGCCAGAAACTTCAAGTGAAACTTTATATCATCACCAGCTCAACTACCCAGGCAAAAGAATGTTATCTAGATTTTGCAATTCCAACACATGGAAGCTAAGACCAACCAAAAGAACATAAGTTCTCTATATATCAAACCTTCATCAGAATGATTGATATTATAAATCAGATCAGTACCAAGTTACAATTGGCATTTAATTATACAAACTCAAAATGGAAACAGATCTCATGCCACTGACTACTAAAGTTGATATTTACTTGGTGATCATTGACCAAATGAATCCAGTATAGGGGTCAAACAGAATCCACTTTCAATATTTGATGGAATCACTTAGAAGTTAAGTTTTCCACTGGTTTGGTACAAAAAACAATTTCTCCCAAAAGGTGAATTCGATAATACAGAAAACATGTTGCCGAAGCAGAGTATTATGAACCAGAATCAACTATACTATTTCGGCAAATTAAAAGAAGAAAACACAATGAATTTTCTTTATAAAATTTTTATAGAGGAATAAGGACTGTCAAGAAGCTGGTGATAGAATATGGTCAAATGAATATCTCCCACTTACCCGTGCTGCTGCTTTCTTGTGAGCATGAAATGTTGGTCCATCTTTGTACTCTCCGTACCAATAGTATGTCCTAGATTTCTCATCATACAGAATGCCCCCTCCATGAGCTTGAATAGGATTCCCGTCTGTATCCAACCAAATCCTCCCAGGGTAATAGTAAGAACTATCATTGCTATCACTATTAGTCGGACCTATGGCAGTTTTCATGCCAGGAAAGAATATGTGCCTAAGTTGCGAACTTTCGTCAAGAAATTCATCGATCAGTGTGGTTGGCTTTTGAGGCCGTCGTTTTGCTGCACGTGGTGATCTTTTCCTAGGTGGGGGAATTTGAATGTTCTCATGTTCAACTTCTTCAAGCTCACGAATGACAGGGTTATGACTCATACCAAATTGGGCCACTCCACCTTTAGCACCATAGTGGTTCACAAGGGAGTATAAATGAAGAAGTAGTAGAAATCCCACCAAACTCCAAGCCACTGTAGACAATGAACATCTGCTCCCTGCAATGCAATTGAAAGAGGTTGATTTCCTGTATTTGTTCCTCATCCTCATTTTCTTTCCTCTTTTACCTCCAATGTAACACTGCAATTAAAAGAATGGAACATGTAGAGATCCAAGTAACCGGACCAAACATGAGCAACGGCGAAACTGTTCTATATTAGTTATTGAAATGATAAGAACGCTCAAGACTCCAGAGTAAAAAAATAATTGCACATATGAACTCAGAGATGGTTCTTTGCTAAACATCGAATGACAAAAATTGATAATAATCGCCCATAAAAACGAAATGGATAGCACAATCAGCAGAACAATTGTTCTAAGTAACCAATTATCGAAAGCTATTCCATCATTTCTGCATCATCCAATGCGTTTAAAGATATTAAAAAGAAGTTCTGTCCCAAATAGCAGATCAACTAAGAATCCCAATTTGAAAGAACTTATCTTTTCACGCTCTCTTTCCTCGAGCCAGTTTCGTATTAAATTCAATTTTAGAAAATGTATAAGAAGAAATGAAGTCCAACACGAAATAAGAAGAACAAACACATAGAACCAACACTTGAGGACCAAAGTCAAACACCTTACCTGCCAAGAACCTAACCATGAAAGTAGCCAAATTTCCAGACATGGGTTTCAAAGGTGGAAGCTTTTTAGAATTCAAGCAACAAGCAGACTCAACAAAGCAAACAATTCACATCCAACTTCACTGTACCATCCAACACGAACCATAAAGCTCTCTCCTGACACAGTTACAGCAATTTACAGTGAGGTCAAGAGCAGAGCAAAAGGAGAAATACTGAATTTGGGTATGCTTGATTGTTATGGTTCAATATGGATCTAAGGCGGTTGATGACAGGTGGTGATGACTTAAGACCAAAGCTGTCTTTGTTCCTTTCTCTCTCTCTCTTTCTTTCCCTTATCTCTGTAAGACCAAAGATGTTTGTTGGGAGATGATGTGTTGGGTCTCTCAACTTCCAGCTCCCCCCTCTCAATGGGATTCGTATGTCCTGTAGTGACACTTTCCTCTGTTCATTTACATTTTCTGTATCTGGTACTTCTTCATATTACTCCAAAATGATTAATATTTAGAAAGCATATTAATCATCAATGATTTAGGAGTTTAGAGAATCCAATTATACATGGACTGTTAATCATGATCAGGAAGAAAGATAATTAATTATGTTAGATTCACTTGATAAAATAAATAATTAATTAACAAAAGTGAATCTAAAATTTAAATTTCTTATATCTACTCCTTCCTTTTTAGGGAATTTTATTTTCAATTCTCTCTCTTTTTTCTTCTATCATAAATTTAATTTATTTTATGTTGAATAACAAAAGAAATTAATGTAATGATTCTTCAAATATATGAATGATAGTTTTGGTGCTGATTAAGTAATAATACTATAATAGTTTAGTAGTTTGTTTTGTTATGACACTCATATAACTTATTTGTTTGACCTTTAAATTACAAATCTCTAAATTATTGATAAATAAAGATTAAAATTAATGTTTTAAAAATCAACTTTTTTCGAATTTACTAACTTTTTAATTCAGTTTTTAACTTTATGGTTGGATTCAGTTTAGTAATCTTTGTATCTAATAGCCGATCAATTTATTAATTAATCAATCAGATTTCGTAAATTAATCATTTTTTATAAATTAAAATAATCTGATTAATTTTTATTTACTTGTCTCTTTTTCATTAAACTTTAAATTTTAAAATAATTTTTAAATTTTATTATTTTTATTTAATATTGAATCGGTTTTATAACAGAATAATACTTGAATCTTTTAACTTTAATCTCTTGTTTTATTGTTTCAACTTCTGATCTATTTTTTTAAAAACATCGATTAAAAACTTTAACAAATTTATTAAATATTAAGTTTCTTTCTCCATCACAAGCATTGCCAATTAAAGCAAGAGGTAGTTGTAGAACGAAAGAAGGTGCTTGTGCTAATTAGGAAGTTTGACCTTTCTTTTATTTCGATCCCTGTACACGATACTCTCCTCCTCCGATCCATAAGCTATGCAAACATGAGAAATAATTGCAGGTGCTAAATCCAATTCCTTTGTACCTCATTCACTCATTTTGATCTCGCATATGCAATCTCTGTGATGCAGGAAATGGAAATGGAGTGATGGAACATCTGGATAAGCTCCTATCCCTTTCTTGATAAGCATTGGCCACCCAGGTTAGCACTAAAACCACCATCAAGATTGAAAGGACTAACATTGATGCACGTAACCGTCGGACCAAACCCCGAAATGGCTCGCGTCGGTGCTTATCGAGGTCTTCTTTGTTGGGCGCAGCAGGTGTATTTTGTGAAAAGGAAAATTAAAATGAGCAAAATGGACACAGGATTTTTAACGTGGT
>JANSVA010000218.1:4025523-4083677 GCA_025504915.1 Erythroxylum reticulatum | reverse complement strand
TATCATATTCCAATGACTTTAATCCTTCATCTTGTTAGTCATATCACTGAATTTGCTTCTTCTTTCACCACCCACACATGCATCAACACCATTTACGCATGCAACAATCCACAAGCATGAAAATGTATGCCTTTTACGCATGCATCCAATTACAAACATTAAAACGTCAATAGAAATCATTTACAGTATCATAAAACTTAAAAGCATTACTTACTTGATTCACACTTCAACTCCTTCAGCAGAAATTCCATAAATGGGGAGAGCAAATAACGGGTTTTGGTGATGGCAAAGCAAGAAGGAAGATGGTATTTTCGGTGATGGTAAAGCAAGAAGGTAAGTGTAGATGGTTTTGGTGAAACCAAAGAAAGGAGTTGCAGAAATGTTTTTCCTAATGCCTAGATGTCCCTTTTAGGGCTTGACACATGTCTCCAATGCATGTGTTACATGTGTCTTCCAAGTAAGGTAACCAATTATCACTTAACTCTTTGTCCACATGTCACACATTAGTAGATCCATTTGTCACTACATAACTTGTATCTTATTTCAATATTTTTCCTATGCTTAAATACCTTAAATTTTTAATAACTTTCCTAAAATTCACCAAAATTCCTAAATAATAACTATTATCACCAAATGAATTTTGTAACACAATTAATCCAAAATTCACACTTTAATCATATTAAAAAATAACTTATACTTGAAAAATGTCATTGAATGCATGAACAATTATTTTAATGTATCAAAAATAAATATTCACATGTGTGTGAATATACTATGATGCATAAGCATGAAATGCACTACTAATTTCTCACTGTACTCTCAATTTATTATTTTGAGGTCTAGCCCGGAACATGAGATGTTACAGGCTGCATATGTTAACATATAATCCTTAGTTTCTTTAAGTATCTCAACACTCGCTAGACTGCATTTCAATGGTCTACATCTGAATTAATTAGATATTGACCAAACAGTCAGATGGTGAATGCAATGTCCTGCCTATTACATAGTCGAGCATACATCAAGCTATCAATTGTACTAGAATATAAAACATTCCTCATAATCTCTCCGTTTACTTTATTTTTTAGATACTGTGCCAAAGATTATCTCTCACTATAAGAGATAGACTACAATAGGTTTACTGTTGACCATATTAAACTTTTATAACACATACTTGTTTTATGCATCCTGTAAGACGTTTGATGAGTATTGAGATCTGTCCTGATGAATCTAAATACTTAGGATAAAAGATGCTACACCAAGATCCTTCATGTCAGAGTTCTTGACCAAAAGTTGCTTAACCTCATACAACATGGTGAAATAATTTGGCGTGAGCAATATATCATCCATATGCAGTAATAGGAAGATAACTTTGCTCCCCCTGACCTCATAGTACAAGTATCTTTTTAATTTTATTTTCCATAAAGTCGAAAAAGGTCACAGCCTCATAAAATGTAATGTATCATTTTCGAGAGGATTGATGTAAATCATATATTGATCTACATAACACGCAAACTGTGTCAGTTTCATTTGGATCCTGGAATCCTTCAGGTTGTACCATATAGACCTCTTTATAAGGGTCCTAATTCGGGAAAGTGGTTTTGTCAACCATCTGATGTAACTCTATATCATCATGAGCTATAATTGCCTTAATCACTCAAAATGTATCCTATAAGGATACGAGAGAAAAGTAACTCTATATCATCATGAGCTATAATTGCCTTAGTCACTCAAAATGTATCCTATGAGGATATGAGAGAAAAGTAACATAAAGTTAACCTTTCTCTTTGAGTGAACCGTTAGAAAATTGAGCAAGCTCATAAACTGCTGAACTTTATCCCGAAATCTTTTAAGTCTAATCTTCGTTTACAATTGACGAGTTTGTAGTTTCGCTGTAAATTAATTGGCTCTCAGACCTTATTATGTTTCATAGCTTGCATCTTATCAGTCATTACATCCTACCACAAATCCGGATTGGGTCCAGAAACAACTTCTGTAAAAGTAACTGGATCTGTAACATGTCTAATAGCATAGTCATGTTCACCTGATAGACTATAAAATCAGATGGGATAGCAGGTCTTCTCACTCTAGTAGATTTACTTATCTGTATTAGATTTTTTACTCCTAGAAAATTATGTGTGTACAGGTATGGATTCCTGTTCCTGTACAGTCACAATACACAGATCTAGATCTACCGAATCTAACTATATAAGTGACAGGTACATGCTAACTATAGTATCTACCCTGCTATCATTCAAAGGGTCCACTATCATCATATACATCGTATTCTAGAAACTTAGTTATTTGTGATTCCATTAATCTGGTTCCTCCTTCTCTTCAGTAAAAGTTATAGCCTTAAGTGGTCAGGATATTTTACTAAATAGCAATGAGCATAACAAGCATGCAATCTTTCTTTATAAGGATTATACCACCTCAGTAGGGCAGCCCCATACACGAATGTGTGCAAAGCTAAGTTTCTAAACTTTTAAATAACTAGGTAGAATAACCTTGTTTTGCATCAATTTCTTTAAGTTCTTAGGGTGCAATTATGCCTTTCGGCAGCACACCATTTTGCTCAAAACTACTCAGCATAGTGAATTAATTTACTAATCTAACTGATTCCAAATATTTAGCAAACGGACCTTTTAAAGCTCTGAAACACCATGTTTGTCATGATATTTTCCTCCACGGTGAAATCTGACTATCTTGATGAATTTTACCAATTAGTTCTCAACTTTCAATTTCTAAGCAAGAACACATAACCGTAAAGGGAATAATCATCAACAAATGTTAGAATTGCACAATGCAACTGTATAAGGTCTACCGATATCTTTATGTATCAAACCTAATAAGTCAAAAGTATGAGTTGACCTCAATATCCTTATTAGTCAACTTATCCATGCAACAGTCAACACATGTTCCCAAATCATCATATTCTAGAATTGAGAAATGCTTCCCTTAATCAATATCTCAACCCTAACTTTAGAAATGTGACCTAAACTTTTATGTCACACCATGTATGACTTTTCATTCATTAGGGTTCTTCTTTTCATAACTTGTTTGGTAGGATACGAAGAAGCATATATCTAATTCAAGGTATGACACGTTATATACAAACCATATAATAAGAAAGTTCTACCATTATGTTTTGCATTAAACAATTGTACAACATAAGCATTAAATACAAAACATTAACCCTCTTTGTCCAAAATTGATCAAAATATCACATATAAAATGTGTCCTGTAAAACTTAAATAAACATTACTATAAGGTTCAGTACATACATTCCTTATAGATATTACGTCTACTTCTTCATTGCTGTGAACTATCAGTTTCTCCTTCCCTTTATTTGGCTTTATCCTGGATATGAACTACTGCATTGTGGAAGTATCGTGATAAGATGTTCTATTAAATAGCCACTAAATACTTAATGCGACTATCGCAAGTTAGATTTATAAATTGATAAGCCAAGGAGTTACCTAATGGTCACAATCTTTCCTTCTAAGCCTTATCCTACTGGTTTTTTTTATATCCTACAAACCTTTACCAGCACTTGTTTGACCAACATCAGAACGTGGAGAAGATTTTAAACTTTCTACTTTTGAACTTAACGGGCTTCATCTTTGTCTTCCCTTTAGTTGCTTCGAGAGCTGTAGGAATAGCAAACTTGAGTTTTTTCTCCTCATCAACGAAATGGACAATCAAAGCATTGAAGTCCCATTCCTCATCCAGCGAATAATATGTCATCACCAAATTACCAAACTATTGGACCCTAAATTTTTTTGTTATTTATTTGTTTACTCTTTGTACTTTAATTTATTTTCTTAGAATTTTGTCCATAAAATGAAATTAAATTTTAGTTAGAGTATAGTAAGGTGTTATTTGAATTAAGGAGGTAAGAAGGCATAAAAGGGCATTTTTGGAAGATCACTTAACTTTAAAAAGACATAAGGCATAAATGGAGGGCAAAGGGGGAAGTAGAAGCTTTTTCTTGCATTTGAAGAAGCAAAAATGTGATTGAGAAAAAGAGGGGAAGAGAGTTTTAGTGGTTTGAGAGGAAAAAAGAGAAAACTAAGCTAGGTTCCATCTTTTCTTAGCTTTAAAGAGAGATTTTGAGGTTGTCCAAGAAGAGAAAAAGAAAGAGGGAGAGAAGAGCTTTCATTAAAGCCAAGGAACTCTTCATTTGGTGAAGATTCAATGTAAGGCCTTACTTCATCTTTTGAATTTTTGGAAGAGTTTTAGTTCAAAAAGCCTAGAAAATGCATGGGTTTAAGTATTCTAGGATCAATTTTATTAAATATGTTTGTGGGTTTTCAATTTTTGCAACCCTATTGAATTTGAAAATTTTGCCTATGAAAAGGGAATCAATAAAGACAAGAAGAGTATGAGTAGAGGCACATTTAAGCAAGTTATAAGCAAGGAATTCAAGGTGGGTTATATTTTTATAATTGAGTAATAAGCCATTAATGTTTCTTCCAAATCAAGAAAGTTAAATGTTTTCAATTGTGTTATAAATGTGCATTTATTGCTCTTTGAATGCTTTGAGAAAGTGTTATGTGTTTGGTATGTGAATATTGTGTTGATGATGTATGAAAATAATTTTTGAAAAGATACTATATATATGAAATCACTTTTTTGGAAAAAGTGTCATTTTGGGTAATAAGTTTACAAGTTATGAAATACATGTTATGTGGGTTTAGTTTGGTCCATTCTGTATGTCAAGTGCACTTCGACTAAAGGCTTCTCCCGCCTGCCCACTAATGGCATGGAGTTCCTTCATGCACTCCCTCATGTTTACGACTACGTAAAAACTACTATATGGAATTGTGTTAGTTAGTTCTGTTTATGACTACATGGGACCATTTTGTGGGAATGTGTAGTTTGTTCTATTTATGGGCCTCCCAAACCATTTTGATGTACTTATGTGATGATAAGTTTGTTGAATGCATGATTTAGGTTACTTATAAATTGTTTGATAAATTGAGAATTGGGAAATATGTGTTTCATGATTCAATGTGGGTTTTACAATGGAAATGATTATTTCAATAGTTTTTGCTTGTTAATGATTATAAAACTGTTACCCACGAGCTTTAAACCCACCCCATTCCATCCTATCTTCAGGTGACAAGCAAGAGATCGAGTAACCGAGAGGCATGGCATCACTCGAAATTTGCATCTTTGTGTATTTTGAAGTAGTTTATGTAAAACCCAAGGCTTTAGCAGCATTTTAAGTTTTTCACTCATGTATATCTTGATTATTTTGTATTTTGGTTTGTGGAACCAAGGATGTATTGTGACTTGAAATGCCTTTAAAGCTTTGTAAAGCTCTTATCTATTGATGTTAATGAAAAATGATCGTGTCTTGCTCATGATTTCTCAAAGTTGTACATTGCATTTTAAAGTTTTCATAAGGGTAAAAAGTGGGTTCTAATTTTCGGGGAAACAACTTCATTGGTCTAGGCTGAATTAGACAAAGTTGTTTTCTTAAAAGTTGTATATTATCTTTTTAGCTTTCCAATGATATAAAGTAAGAAATTTTTAGATATTGTATTTGAGAGATATGATCATCATAAATTAGTAATGTTGTATGGGATGTGCATACGAGACAACTACATTAATTTGAAAATTAACCCTTTTAGAGGCAAAGTATCTTTCTAGGGCATTCATGGAAGTTATAGGTCTAGAAGTCTTCTTCAAAAAGGTCTAAGAATGACCTTAATCCGACATCTCTTGTGAAAGTTATGTTCTTTTAAAGATAACAGGTTTGAAGAAGAAGAAGAAGGGGAAGTTGCGATCGCGACTCTACGGAAATTTCGAAAAGTCGCGATCGCGATCTGCATGTTTTTTCTCAAACCTGAACATGGTTGACTCTTTTGACCATAACTTTATCGTCTAACCTCTAAATGATTTGATTTTTGAATCAATAGCTTCCTAACACATTCCTCTATCTCTCCAAATTGGTAGCCGTTGGTATTGATTTGAAAAAGATTGATGAAAAGAAACTGAGGGTATTAGTTGGAAGAGCATAAATTGGTTATGAACATACTTTGGCTTCCTAATCATATCTTGAGCTATAAAGCTCAGAAGGAGATTATTTTTGTTTCAAACTAAACTAAAGATATGGAGCTACAATTGTTTTAAAGAAGTCAAGTTATGATTCAGGCGTCTAACTGGTGTGCGCTCCCAACCCTTGTGGGATATGTGTCTAGATGTCACTTAGGAAGTCGGGTGGGCGTCTCGTGAGGGCTGGGTGTCCAACACAAACTCTGGAGGGAGTGTAAGTCTGGTGAATAGTGAAGACATCAGGAAGATGAATATTCCACATCTTCAATCTACTATGAAGATGAATCATTCTTAATATGTACTTCATTACAGCCCCTTCTCATGTATATCTCATGGAGAATAATTATTTCATCAAGGCACTTGGCTCAACATTAGGTGAGACAGTGTACCTTTGGGAGACATTATCAAGCAACTCCTTCACTATGTTTGTGTCCAGAAATCCACTAAGTGGATCTCTTAATGATTATCAGATATAATTTGTTAGACCGATCTCAGGCTTCATACACTGCTTTATGAGCTCATGGATGTAGGTGGAGATGGCCTATCTGTCCTTATGGTCACATCAACCACCGTTATCTCCATAGCATTCAATACATCCTCTGTCCACTTTTTCGTATTGAAATCGATCAGGGATTCAATGATGACATTGACTGAAAAGGTGAGTTCGAAATGATAATGTTTAAATCAACATAAATGTAGGACAACAAATGATATTCAAAGCCACTAAATAGTGTCTTTACTGAAAATCCGGTCACATATATTATGAAATACCTGTAGGCTAAATATATAAGATATGCAACTAGACCTTTACATAAAAGCGATCAGAGTACAAACCATCAAATCTTATGACACTACTTCCTGTGGGCGAATAGATCATTCAAGCAACGACTTTCCTCTATCTAATGCCTTTATGCACATCTCAAAATCTCATATAAGGCCAACACCTATAGGCAGAATAACCAAATATGAGACTAGAGACATCCCCTAACGTGTAAGCAGAATAATTCAAAATACTGACTCAAAAGGTTACTGTGGTGACTACATCCTCATCAGCACTCAAAAAGTCCACAAACACAAATGATACATCTTTATGTTATCCTCACATTTTTTGTGGGCAAATGGTATATGACAATGTAACATCAATAAATACAAAAATACGAATGCACAATCTCATTATCACATACTTGTGCTAACGACATTCTCTGAAAACTTCATTTGAGACTTTTGTAAAAGAAAAATCTCAGTACAGTAACTATCGTGAATTACCGGACATTGAATCAACCACCCGAGACACAAGAACCTCATGTATCTCCCTTACGGCAAATTTGTTGCACGAAAATTCACTCAAAAATGACTTCAGAATATCTCAATTCCTTTTTTGAATAACTATCATGCGATCTCGAACACTAAACATGAGACACGAGAACCTCATTTATCTCTCTCATATGATGTCCGAAACATGAAAATTCACTTGAAATCGGATTTAAAATGCCTTAATTCCTTTTTTGGAGTTAAACTTTAATTTATTACTAATGTAATAAATCCAGAAAATGGAAAAACTCACTTTATGAATTTTTCGGACTCGAAAACTGACCTAAAACAGCTATGGACACCTTTATGAGAAATCTAAAATTTTCATGTTTTGTTGAAAAATACTATAGAAAAATCCGTACGGTTAACGTTAGCATGACTTAAGTGCACTGTAGTGTTGACGCCATCTGCTAACGCCAGCATGATGTCAGCTGCGAATGGAGTTTGCGACGATCCTTAACAGTGAATGGTATATGCTCAGCACGCGTCAGACATGCACTCACGCACGCTTATTTGATGGCGCGTGCATTGCACCCCCTGACACATGGCACAACATAGTCCACCCATGTGTTGATTCGTGGTTGGCGGGTGCGTCATACATGCTAGATGTATCACCCCTCGGGGCGGTACTGCGTCCCGTCAGGTTTGTCAGAAAATGGAGACTTTTTGGCAAGTTTTGGGTAGATTTTTCGTACTCCCGGGCTCATTTGCACCCCATTTCTCAAGGCTATACACATGTATACTACTTCCATACAATAAAAAGCAAGAAAAAACTGAGAAAAATAAGTTAAATCTTCGAAAACCTTATCGAGAGAAAATAAAAAAATCTTCGTTTTTAACACATGGTTACGTCACCACTTTGATACCACATGTAATATGTAACGATGCCTTAGCTATGTGTCCTGGATCAAACGTGAAAGAGCAATAAATGAAGAAATGCGAAAATACCTGATTTCGGTCTCTGTAACTTCAAACAAGTTTTCTAAAGCTGAAACAAGCGCAAATCTACCGTCGCCTTTACGAGAACTCCTCCTCTCCGGGACACAGGTAAGGTTTTTCTACAGTTTTCTCAAAATGTAAGCCCTTTTAATGGGTTAGATAATCCTTATGCTTATGATTGATTATATGAGCAACTGCAAGAGACCTTAACCTTTATATATAACATCCATATTAGGATTTCTCATCACAAGACCGATATAGATCTGATCCATACTGATTATGGTTCATTTTTCACTCGAACTTTGACTCATTAATTTAGATAATTTATTAAACTTTATTTTATTTATCTGGATCAAATTATATAACTTAACCGATAAGTTATTAAAAAACCAAAAAATACTTTCCAACTTTATGAGAAATTACAAAAATATCTAACACTAATTTTATTAAACTTGTTGAATCTAAATTAATCTAATTTTGAATCAAAATTGAGTCCAAGATGTTGAATTAAACAGTCTAAAAAGCTTAACTTGACGTTACAAAATGATATTATCTTGATCTTAACTATTTAAGTCAAATTATACGACCAAATTCGATCGAACTACAAATTAAGTTTGGATCCGGCCGGTGACATCAATTAGTGTCAATCACATATTTGGGACAACTTGGGAAGAATGTTATGGAAGAAACAAATGACGTCAACTTGAGTTACTCTACCTTTCCGTCGGTAGCAAAACAAGTCTCAGTCCAAAGTCAATCATTCCCTAAACAGGCATGTGTGCTTATATGTCTCTGTTTGCCAGTCCAATTTCACTGGACAATCACTCACTTCCATCTCCGACACGAGCCAGTGGTTCACTCACCAATAATAACTCGCCACGTTGCAGACCACCCAATAAAGCATTCCTTAAATTTCACGCGCGTCAAGTTGAGGACAACCATTAGTAAAGATCTTCCCGGCTCGTCGTACTAAATTCAAACCCGCTTCATGGAATCTTCTACTGATTGGTTCATCTAAAGCGAAACTTCCGTAACTACATTCGTCGAGTGCGGGCGTTTTTAGTGTATGCACCTGTCAGCGAGATGCGAACGGTCCATGAATTCATGACCGAAAGAACGACCCAATCATATCATCGTCCTTTGGTAAAATACCTAATTTACCCCCGCAAGTAAATAATACTGTTGACTATTTGTATGCGGTTATTAACTTATTACCAATCCGAGAGAGGCAGAGGGACAGGTAGACAAGGGAAGGCTTGAGAGAAAGAGAGGCTTGTGAAAGGTCTTTCTCTTTTGTTTAATCTGTAGAGAAAAGGTTGGAACTTTGTAGATCTTTTGTGTTTGATTCTCTCTTATAAGTAATGGGTTTATGGGAAGCTTTCCTTAATTGGCTTAGAAGGTCAGTTCTTCTCCATTTTGTTTCTTATATTTGTAGACGTGTTTGTCTGAACTTATGTGGGTATTGCTTGATTATTTCATGTCTTTGTGCTACTGGTGGGGTGTTGATTTCTGGGTGTTTTTTGGTTTGATGTAAGGAGGGACCTTCCTTGTTCTTCTTGGCTTTTAAAGGAGGTTAATCTTTGGCCCGTTTGCCGAAATTTTTTCTGAAATTTTCTTTTCATAATAATTTGTTTCCGCGAGCAGTTGATGGTTGGACTCTGATTTAATGATACCCTTCCTGCGTTCTAGGTTTTTTGTTTTTGTTTTTGTTTTTCATCGATGGAATCGTGCAATTGAGGTGGTTGAATGGTAGAATAGTGCTTCTTATATTGATGCTGGTTATAATTCATGGAGTTAATGTGATCCCTCTAACAAGGGGAAAGTTTGAATTGGTGGAGATATAAATGGAGAAATTTTCTTGGAGGAAAGGATTGTATTTGAAGTCCTGCAGGTTAACATTCAATGAAATTAGTCAAAACCTTGAACGTGGAAACTGTCACTGTTCATACTGTTGCAAAAACAAAAAAACAGTTACGGTAGAAAGTTTCATATCTGCATTTTACATGCTAAGGGGGTGATTCTAAATTTTAGAATATTCTGTGCTTTTTGTCATATGTGGATAAGCAGATAATTGGTTCCTCGTGTGTGGACCTCTGGTACATGGATCTTTTCCTCCTCAAGTTCTCGAACAACTTTTAGATGGTTAATTTTTGTGAGTGTTGACATGTCCACTACTCATTTGGGATTCCATTCACTTTAGGAAGTCAATAAATCACCTGGAAGGGCAGATGGTTGATAATAGGAATCCAGCTTAGCTCTGAAGGTTACGTTTCTTAGATATTGCACCATGTGAGAGGAGGGAAATAAATTAAACTAACAGTATCGGTAAAGGAAACACAAAATTGATAAACTTCGGAGCCGTTAGAATATTTAGACTCTTCTTTTGCTAACCTTCCTGCAAGGTGTAAACAGGTTTACTTGTTTCTTCTCTTAATTCCTGCTATACAGCAAAAGAAAAAAATTTGGCAGCATTCAGTATAGGCTGGGTGATGTTCTAGAGTTATATGGAAAATTCACTATTATGAATCCATTTTAAGATGTCTTCCTGATGATCTTTTTGACGTGGCCTCTGTATTTGTCCTCTTGTAGCAAACTCTTTCTTTAATTTCCCCTACTTTGTTCTGATTGTTATACCTTATCAGTCAACTTTCTTGTTTGCATCTGAGGGCTGTGACAGACTGAGAAATAGTTAATTTTACCAGATTTAAAAGGACAAATGTTTGAAATCTCAAGTGTCAAAGTTTGAACAAAGTATTTGTTAGGCATTGTTATGGAATTAGTGAGCCTTCTGTTATGTAGCTCTAGCATGTTGGCTACCTATTTGTAGTGGGTAATATACTAGTTGCATTTCTATCCATTTGTGTCTTATTGCATAACAAAGTTGCACATATCTAATGGAATATGTATTGAACACCATTGCTGTTTAGCTCTGCCGAAAAGTGTCTCATCCCAAGGATTTGTCTACTATTGAAGTGGAATCAAGCTAATTTTAGCTTTTTTGTTGCTTCTGTATTCATTTCACGACATTTTTTGAGGATACTAATCCTGCAGGTTTTCGTTGTACATGTAATTGCAGCCTCTTTTTCAAGCAGGAGATGGAGCTATCTTTGATAGGTCTTCAAAATGCTGGAAAAACTTCTCTTGTAAATGTTGTTGCAGTAAGTACATAAATTGCATATCTAATAGTGCCATCTCTGCCCTTTTGTCAGGTTTTAAACTTAAGATTCGAACTAACTTGTTGGTCTTTTTTGTAGACCGGAGGATATAGTGAAGATATGATCCCTACGGTGAGTTACCTATCCCGAAGTTTACAGCTTTCATTTCCCAAATTCATTCTTTCAAAAGGATTATAGCTACACTTCTGCCAACACCCCTTTTGCAGTTCATCGACTATATTTAATCAAGATAGGTGCCATATCTGTTAGTGTTTTGGCCACTATGATATCAATCTATGGATTATCATTCATCTTCAGGTAGGATTCAACATGAGGAAAGTAACCAAAGGAAATGTCACCATAAAGTTGTGGGATCTTGGAGGTCAACCTAGATTCCGTAGCATGTGGGAGAGATACTGCCGTGCAGTTTCAGCTATTGTGTATGCACTTACTCCTGTCTCATATAGCTCTTGATAATTGTCAATTAACTGGTAGTCTTTCTTTGGGGGGTTACTTCTTACAATTTTTGCAATATCTGTAGTTGTATCAATATTTATTGATAAAAATGTTTTCTGGAAACTCGGTTGATTATTTTCGTTCCCTCCTTTTATCTTGTAGTACAGAGTCCTTAAAAGTTTTTAGATCCTGAAATTCTGTAGCTGGTTCATTAAGACCAACGCCAAAGGGTCTATATTCAGTTAGACAATTACCAGATGCAATTGTTTTTCTTTTGTAGAGCTTTGACTTGAATGGATCTTATGAAATCGACCTTGACATGAACTTTTATGTCTTTTATGTATTCGTTTAGATGTGAATTGAACATTTTTGGAGCACAGATGTTACTGATAAACATTGGTTATCGGTGGAACTGAAACTAAGATGAAATGTTTTTGTATTTTGGTGATAAAAATTGGTTAATGCATAGTTATGTGGTCGATGCTGCGGATCCTGATCTGGTGAGTATCTCAAGAGGTGAACTTCACGACTTGCTGAGCAAACCATCACTCAGTGGTATCCCGTTATTGGTGCTAGGAAACAAGATTGACAAGCCAGGAGCTCTGTCGAAACAGGCTTTAACTGATGAAATGTAAGAGAACAACCTTTGTCCTGATAATTTAAGTACAAGTGTGGTACACTTGCTATTTTAAGGATAATATTGATGGGGTATTGAAAAGAGATGACACTCTTTCGATGCAGGGGACTGAAGTCGATCACTGACAGAGAAGTTTGTTGCTTTATGATCTCTTGCAAGAACTCAACCAACATAGACTCCGTGATTGATTGGCTTGTGAAGCACTCAAAGTCAAAGAACTAAGCCACTCCCTGGCTCATGCGTTTTTTGTGTGTTTAAAATGCAGATTCAGGTTGGCCATTTGATGCAGAGTTTCGCACATTTAACCTTAAAAATCTTGATGGTTTAGTCATTTGTGTCCCCTTGAGCTTATTTGTTCTGTATATTGGTGAGTACCCGGTTGAGAATGGTTGTGATTTTCTTGACTAACCCTTGAAGAACACAAATTTAATGATGTTTTGGATCCAGGAAACAACATCGTTAGGATAAGATCCATCCAGTTCGTTGTGATTGGTTGGATTTGTTCCTGCAACTCTTTTGGATTGGCAATTGATACATATGCACCATTGTATATAGAAAGATCAGCAGAAAATGTTATTTTTTAGAGTTTTAATATTAGATTATATTTTAAAGAAATTTAAATAATTTTTTAAAATAAATAAATTTACTTATAAATTGATATTTTAAAAATTAGATTTGTAGCTAAATATAAAATGATTAAAGTTGAAAAGGTTCGTTATTAAATTGGATAAAGATAAAATGAAATTAAAAAATTTAGAAAATAATAAAAATTATTTCTGTTTATTAATATTAAAATTTAATTAAAATGTCTGGTAAATAAAAAATAATAAATTTATTTTAATTTAATAAGAATAATTATTAAATCCAATTACAAGCAGAGCCTGTTGACTCTTGTATATGTAACTTAGTCACTCGTCCACTGGTAAGCCCTGTAAGGCTGTAACTATGGAAGCCCCTGTATCTTCCTCCAATTCGCAGCCACCAAGCTTCGAACCAAACGTCGAAACAATAAAACGCAGGCTTCTCAAAAAGGGCGTGTACCCAACTCCCAAGATCATCCATACCCTCCGCAAGAAAGAAATCCAGAAATACAACCGCAAGCTCAACAAAACCGCCAAGACCCAACAATCCCCTCCGCTCACTCCCGCCCAGAAACAAGCTGTAGATGAAGAATTCCACTTCGAGACCCTGAAAAACGAATACAAAGACTTCACCAGGGCTATAGAGACTCAGAGCCGTAGTAGCAGGAGTGGTACTTCTGGCTTGTTGGTGGGGAGACCGTGGGAAAGGATAGAGAAGGTGAAATTGAGAGAGATTGCCGGTGGAAGCAATGGTTTTTATGGAGGGATGGTGTTGAAAAGACAGAACTTGCGAGATTTAAAGCAAGTTTTTGAGGATGATTTGAGGTGGGTTTTGGATAATGATATTGAGTTTGAAGATGGTAGTTGGTTGAATGATCAAAGCCAACCAACTTGGGACCCCACCAAGAGGAAGCGCAGTGAGAAGGAGGCAATTGGGTTCCTTGTCGCCAGGTGTTTTGATGATTTGCTGAGGTTTTTTATTTTTTTGTATTCGAAGTTGAATATATGGATTGTTTTGACTGATTTGCACTTTGTTTTCGGTGGTTAGATTAAGTAGCATAAATGTCACTGCGAGGGACTGGAAGTTGGGGAGGATAATGAGGCAATGTGGTTTGCTGTTTACCGAACGGCAGATGCTGAGAATTGTGGAAGGACTTGGCGAGAAGGGAAAATGGGAACAAGCATTGGCTGTTGTAGAATGGATGTATGGTGATAAGAGGCGTAGAGATTGTAAGAGCAAGTAAATCTTTTCTCAGCTTTTCTTTTCAATTTGAATACTAGAGGTGCTAATACTACCTTCAAAAACTTTTCTTGGTGGAGATCATGCTGGTAAATGCAAAGGCATTTCTTGCACATGGATTGTATTGTTGTTGTGTGGCTAGAATAGTGACGATGATATTAGTCTAATTACTTGTCTCTGGAGAATCCATATGTGTAATTTTGCATAGGAAGATCTACTGACAATTCTTTGCTCATTATGACATGCTCTATATTGGGCCACATGTGACTTGTCATTTGGTCTCTTTTCATAGTCATCCTGATGCTTGAATGTTTCTGACACACCATTGGTTTTTTCTTTTTTTTTAACAGACTGTTAGAGTTCCTTTCGGGTAAATAATGTTCTTAATATCTTTCTTGTTCCTCAATTGTAAAGAGAAATAAATACTGTATCATAAGTTGATAGTTGTCTAATTCTTCATATTACACCATGTAAAGATTTCAATGTTTTTGTAGGTATGTTTACACAAAACTATTGTCAATTCTTGGAAAGGAACAGAAGTCTCAAGAAGCGCTTCGAATTTTTAATCTAATGCGTGTAATGATCCGTTACCACATTAATTTGATGTATCAACTATATATACATACATACATATATATACAGTTGCACTTGTCTATTCTCATCTTTTATGGTTTATGTATTCCAATTATTCACGGACAAGTGATTGTTCAGGAAGATCGTGATACTTATCCTGATATGGCTGCATATCATAGCATTTCTGTTACGCTTGGTCAAGCTGGTCTTCTCAAAGAGTTGATTAAAGTCATCGAATGCATGAAGCAGAAACCCTTTAAAAGAACAAAAAATTTGCACTACAAGAACTGGGATCCAGTCCTTGACCCAGATCTTGTTATATACAATGCTGTAAGAAAGGAATTATGATTGAATGCTTGCATTTTGGTCCAAATATCAATAACATAACTATCTGATCTATTCCAACTTTTTTTTTCCAGGTGTTGAATGCCTGTATTCCAACCCAGCAATGGAAGGGTGTATCTTGGGTGTTTAAGCAGTTGAGAAAGAGCGGTCTTAAACCTAATGCAGCAACATATGGACTTGCAATGGAGGTAATCACTTGCTGATGGCATAAATGGTAGCATTATGTTTACTAAGTTCCAAGTATGGATGCTCCAAAGTATCTTCATTCTACATTATATGTCTTGGATAACACTATGGGTAGTATAAACTCAATATAAATATTATTCTTTTTAACTTTTCACCGGAACATCTTGATAACTACATCGATATTTATCATGCAAAAAGAGACTGCATGATTTTATGTCAATATTAGAGCATGAAAACTATTCACTAGAAAAATGTAGTTGGCAGACAGCAGTTGCTTTTCAGCATTTGGATGACCTTGACATGTATCTCTAAACATAGTTGTAAAGTAGGTTGCATTCTGTTTCAGATTATCATCTAGAGATGAATTTGTGTTCAGTTTGAAATGTCAGTGAATTTCTGTATGGAAGTTGCAATCTTTCTCTTTCTCCACATATTCTTATATCCAAGTCTTACAAGATGTTTTGTTTAAAGGTGATGCTTAATTCAGACAAGCATGGCCTTGTTCACAAACTCTTTGAGAAAATGAACAGAAGTGGAGAAACACCGAAAGCTCTTACTTATAAAGGTAGTTTGCCTGGTATCTTTCTGGGAAAGTTTATATCATTTGAGCTAGGGCTCATTCCACAACTTTACAGTTCTGGTCAAAACCTTTTGGGGGGAAGGTAGAATAACAGAAGCAGTGGAAGCAGTAAGAGAGATGGAAAGCAGAGGAGTGGTTGGAACAGCTAGTGTATATTATGAACTGGCTTGCTGCCTTTGCTACAATGGGAGGTGGCAAGATGCTATCCTAGAGGTTAGTGCCTGTGTATTGTACATTATTTGTTCTTGAACTTCTAGTTGTGTAGGTATAACACTTTAAGCTAGTGCTTACATTTACTGTGACTATACCTTTGTTGTTCATTATTACGGGAGGTTATCTTCTCACGATGATTCCTGCAGGTTCAGCGGATAAAAAAGCTTCGCCATAGTAAACCCTTGGAGGTTAGTTTTACTGGCATGATAGTGTCTGCCATGGAAGCAGGACATATTGATGATTGCAAATCAATTTTTGAGCACATGAAATCCCACTGTGTTCCTAACATTGGGACCATAAATGTTATGCTTAAAGTTTATGGCCAGAATGATTTGTTCTCTAAAGCTAAGGAGTTGTTTGAGGAAATTAAAGGGGTCAAAGATGGTGGCACTGCCCTTGTGCCAGATGTGTTCACCTATAGCTCAATGCTAGAGGCATCAGCTAGAGCGTTGCAATGGGAATACTTTGAATATGTGTACAAGGAGATGGTATTCCAGGGTTATCCTATGAACCAAAGTAAACTTGCATTATTGCTAGTCAAAGCATCTAGAGCTGGAAAGGTTTGGCTTCAACTAAATGAAATTAATTTCTTGTTTGAATTCAATATATGCTGCTTGTAAAATCTGCTCTCTTTTTGCAGTTTCATCTTCTAGAACATGCATTTGATGCAATTCTGGAGGCTGGAGAAATTCCTTATCCATTGATGTTCACTGAAATGGTACTTCAAGCCACTTCTAAACAGGAATTTGCAAGGGCTGTTTCCCTAGTCAATGCTATTGCTTATGCCCCATTTCGGGTTAGTGAAAGGCAGTGGATTGATCTTTTTGAGAGAAATGCTGATAGAGTCAGTCGGGATAGTCTAAGCAAGCTGTTGGATTCACTTGGAAATTGTGAAGTAACATCAGAAGACACATTCTCAAACTTATCAAGAGCATTGCATTCTCTCTGCGGATCCGGCACATCCAAAGAATTGGCAAGTCTTGTTACTTTTGACACGCAAATCTCACACGAGTTGCATTGCAATGCCACAAATCAGCTGGCTGCCGTTGACAAGGAAGAAAATGGGACAAGTTCCGCTGCAACCACAAGTGCTGCAGATGACAATTCTGAGATCGATGCATGTCTGTTCAGCAATAGAACCGACGTTGAGACAGATATGTTTCCGTTAGATGATTATCAGTCTCACAGTGACCTAACCAATGTTATAGATGAGATCTCTAGTCCACCAATTAGTGGCAGTGACCCAGATGAAACAACTAGCTCATTGACAAACATGGAGATTTTTGTTGAGGATATGGCAACTGGGAAATCTACTGAATGCCTGGACAAGAAGTTCCCAGAATTTCCGCCCGCTCGACACTGGAACAAACTTGATGAGGAACTCAAAATACCAGTAAACGATGACAATGGTTCAAACTCATCCAAGTTACCCTCAGCATATGAAATACTAAATACATGGAAAATAAGCAGGTAAGAGGTTGATGTTTTCCCGGTCAGAGTGAGAAGAAGTATCAGATAATGCTCTACGTAAATAGAGAATTGGTCTCTAGACTTGTAAAAGTGCAAATATAACTCAAGAAATAGATGATTACTTCCATGTTACTGAGCATGCATCCATTTATTCTGATTGAGTTTAATGAAGGAAAAAGCTTTGCTCGTTAGCGTTTGTTGCCTTCCGACCTGAGGTTGGCTGAATGAAGCAATGTAAACCAAAACCAAGCTCAAGTTCAAAATTCCAAAGTTACTGATTATCTCTTAAAGATTAAATTAGAGGATTTAATTGTGTCCAACTTGATTAATGTCCTAAACAATTATAGAACTTTATATTATAATTAGGGTTGGTAATTACCGGGACTGTAAGGTTAGAGCTTGAGCTTGAAAAAAGATTTGGACCTAAATTTGTATCAGAATTTAAATGAAGTTCGAGTTTGAATTTAATTTCGATTTTAATCAAATTTAAGATTTATTATTTTTAATTATATAATTTCAAACTTTATGTTTAATACATTATTTTTAGTGTTTATTTAAAAAGTTTAGAAAAAAATCTTTAATTTTTAAAAATTTTGGTATATTTCATTATTATTTTTCAAATTTTGGTAAAATAGTTTAATAAAATATATATGATATAAACATTATATATCCCATTATGATTTAATTGAATTCTGATCAAATTTAACAATCAAATTAAATTACGGCATTAATAACATTTGATTATATTTGATTATTTTGATATTTATATTATGTATTTTATTATTTTTTCACTAAAATCTATGGTAAAGAGTATTTGAAAATTTAAAAATCAATAAAATTTAAACTAAAGTGAGTTTTTCTAAAAAATTAAATCAAAAACATATTTCTTTTTACCCCTTTTTTCTATTTTATAAAATTTTAAGTATTTTAGTTAATTCATAAATAAATCATAAAATAATGCTTTTAATTATACATTTTTTTAAGAAGGTAAAAGTGTTAAACAATATGGCTAAATTACCCTTAATTGAGTGACTTCTTCTCTAAAACCCTAAATTCGCAGTACAGTCTTACGTTTCCATCTTCAACAAAAATGGAAGATCCAACTGAGAAAGCTTTGTGAGGATCTAACCATTGATATCTTTGCCCAATGTACACGATCGCCCGAAAACTACCCTCTAAGTCTCTCACTGGACTCTTCGCATTATCACCAAAACCCATATCTCGTTTCCTCTCCGCAGCCGCTGAGTCTCGGACCAAGAAGCTCGACCGCATCGCCGACGAGCTACTCAGTCTCTCCAAGCTAGAACGATATGACTACGCGATCCTTTTCAGGCTGAAAATGGTTCTGGACCGATTTGGCTCGGCTGGGTCTGGACCCATTTTGACGATGGGTTCAGCCGCCGCCGCCGGATCTGGGGCGGCCGATGCGCCGCCGACGGTGGAGAAGACAGCGTTTGATATAAAACTGGAAAAGTTCGATGCGGCGGCGAAGATCAAAATTATAAAGGAGGTTAGGGCTTTTACTGATTTGGGTTTAAAGGAGGCTAAAGATTTGGTGGAGAAAGCTCCTGTTGTTTTGAAGAAGGGTCTTACAAAAGATGAAGCCAATCCCATTTTAGAGAAGCTTAAAGAATTGGGAGCTACTGTGGTACTCGAGTGAATTTTCGTTTCTTTTTGCAATTTCCAAGTTTTTTGATTGATGTAGAATAATGTAATGTTCAAATTGCTGAAATGAGATTATTTAAAGAAAATTTGGCAGGTTGGTTATGCTTCTTCTTATCTGTGCTCTGTTTGTGCTTCTTTGAATCTGAATACTGTTCTTACGGTGAAGTTTCTCACGGACCTGCTTCTTTTCATTGTGATTTCCTTCAAAAGATGATTGCCCTCGATCTGGGGTGGTCAATTTCCGGTTAGCTTTCTTGTTTTTAGGATAAAGTTTGATTCTTTTTTGGTTTTTGCCAATGATTTAAAGAATGAACCGGATAGTTCAATCGGATTATCCTTAAATCAACCTGATTTTCGATTCGGTTCGGTTTTTATTTTAAACAATAAATTGGCTGGTTTTTCTGAATAGTGAAGAACTGTAAATTTGGCTCTCCTTCTTCACGACTGGTCACTATAAACACAAGAGGTCTTCTTTCCAAAGCTTCTCAAAGAACTCTTGTGTCTATCGTGACCCGTTGTGAAGAAGAAGGCTTAATTGTTGTCTTTTTTAGCGTCACATGAGTGAGTTATACTTTTACATGAGTTTTGAAAGATGACTTAATAAATTGTAATTACCATTTATGAATAATTAGAATTTATTGTGTTATATTTTATATTACATTAAAAATAAATAGTAAATTTTAAAAATAAAAAGAAATATAATATTTAATTATTTTGAGATGCTCAGGATATTAGTATTTGCTGATAAAAAAATTTTATTTGAATTTTAAATAAATATATTTAAAAAATACTAAAATTTATTAATTAGTAATTTAGTACAGATAAAGAAACTTGTTTACCACTCTCTCCTTTGTTCCCTGTTTATGGTGTTTGTTGGTTTTTGAGTGAACAAAAGGAGACTGCTTTTCGTCTCTCTTTGTCTCTTTTGAGTGAGTGCCGTCATTTTTAGTTTTCTCTGTTTGAATGTGAAAAGAGGACGGTGGTTTTCAATTCAAGAAATCTCATCTCTTTGGCTGCCATGACTCTGATAAGCTTAAGCGGCTTAGATCTGTTCAATTTTATGAATAGTTACTTGTTTTACTTTCATTGTACTTGGTTGTGTTTTACTTGTGACAATGAACTATTACTGTAAACGGTAGATTGATGTAAACAACCGAATGCTCGATGATTTGGTGATGTAAAAGAAAGAAAAACTCTTCACACTCATATCTTCTTGATAATTTTTCTTTTTGCTCAAATTCTAATTTTTGCTCCCTATTTTGTCGTGGGTTTCTTTTAATACACAGTTTATGGTAAAGATTGTATTTGTATGCTTTAATCATTCATGGCTTTTAAGCATGAGAATAGTACTTTGTGATAACTAGTACTGTCATACTCCTTATCGACGGTGGAAGTTTGGTCACAGCTTTCTGTGTTAGTTCTTCAAAAACTGCTTGTGTCAGAGTAGAGTCATGAAAGCTCCAGACTTGGGATGCTCGCTGCAT
This sequence comes from Erythroxylum reticulatum, assembly GCA_025504915.1. Taxonomy (NCBI): domain Eukaryota; kingdom Viridiplantae; phylum Streptophyta; class Magnoliopsida; order Malpighiales; family Erythroxylaceae; genus Erythroxylum; species Erythroxylum reticulatum. Next base: position 4,062,782 of record JANSVA010000218.1, on the reverse strand, counting down.
TCACACTTCCAATACTGATTTAAGCAAATATGAAGACGAGATGGAGACACATTTTAAAATATATTTGTCATTCTTTCCTCAACAAAGAAAAAAAAAAGTACGTATTATTCTACTGGCATATAAACGATCCAAGTCCAACTAACAAAGGTGGGATCATCTGCTTCCACGGAGCGCCCCTAGCACAACCGAGACAGTAACGGGTTCTCTGTCCCTGCAGAGATGGTTGCCCACAAAAGAAGTTCATCTCAAGATCATAGTTTTTGAATGTTATACCAGTTTCTGTACTTTTCAACTCATTCAAGCTTACAAGTCTAAAACTTACATGCATATAGCCGAAACAGTCCAGCTGCAAGCAAGAGTAAGTTACATAGGTTAACGTTTATCTTTGAGATTTACAACCCTAACTACATATACAATATAGACAACATGTCAGCTAATGTAGTTGTGCCTGGATGATGCCATGTTCGATGCATCTTCTTGTCAAATAATCGAATACTGTCCATTTGAAGATCCTGTCATCTGCACAAAGTTTGCAACGGATACCAAAGTTGACAACCTTAAGAAACCAATTGGATATTTAAATGCGTTAACTTATTGTAGTATCAGATTAAGCTTTGCAACAAGAAAGAAAGCTGATTAGGTGGTGGGTTCAGTTTCCCTTTAGTGTTTCGTGTCAAATGAAGGTGGTTTAAAAAAAAATTTCATGACATGGAGGAAAGGATAGACATCAATCAAAACGAGCATACCTGCCTTGCCAGTTGATAACCCAACTACAAACTCATATAATTGAATTTAAAAGAAAATTGTGAATACATAAAGTTCTTAGCGTTCTAGCTGATACGTGAAACTATTTAGTTTCACGTGGTTCAATGTTAAGAGAGTGAAACAGAAAATTAAGGTTGAACATAACACAGAACTTCTATTTGTCCAGACTCATAAAGCAAGTAACAAACTGAAATAACACAAGCTTATGCTGCATTGTGACTACGGAATAGCTTATTTAAGAATAACTTCAGAAAGACTTGACAAGGGAGATGGTTACCAGGCATGGCATGTCCTAGATCTGAATGCCTTCATTGCTGCTTTTGCAAAAACTTGAGCCGCTTCTGCTTCTGCTTCTGCTTTCTCAGCCTCCCGAGCTGCCTCTTCAGCCGCTGCTATTGCAGCTTCTGCCTCTGCAACAGCTTTTGCAGCAGCTGCTGCAGCTTCTAGGGCAGTCATGCCCCTAATCTTTGATAACTCTTGATTTACCTGGGATTTATTTAGGATTTCAGCACTACTCTTCTCTGGCTTTGAAGAATCCTTCTGCTTTCCCTCTAGAAGTAGAACGGGAGAACTTCTTATATTTTCAGAACCAGTTGAACTAGGTGAAAATCTGTATTTATGCTTTACCTGTAATAATAAGAAAACAGGATGGTATATCAAAATACAATACATGGTCTATCTTTGTCAAACTTTCAAGCTTTGAAAACTCTAAGAAACATCCAGAAATCCCTTCCAACTCATTTGCGCACCATGAATGCACCGATGCGATGCTTACTCAAGTCATATAAGAATCACACATCCACAACAAATCTTTTCGAGGTTCTCTCCAGAAAAATTTTGACAAGTATCCATTACTGATTCTGCAGAGCGCTATTTGCATTCAGTAACATGCGTTACTTGAAAATGCCTTTGGAACATTGGAAAAAGACACTTCTTTGAATATTATTCTATTTGGCAAGTGATTACCTTGATCAATTTTCCGTTTGCAGTCAAAAGCTTTAACTTTCCAGTCAATAGCTTTTTGAGGTTTGGGGGCGCCTTGTATTTGTCCTGTATCATTTTTTAAGTCGATAATATCAGAATAATAATCAAGTTGAAGGAAAGAAATTGACTATCATACATAGATATCCATGAACAGAATAGAAATCCATGAACAGAAATTCCATTCAATTGTCTAATCTGGCATTACCAATATCAAACTTACTATATTGACAACAGAAACAAGTCCTCACACCTTTTTGTTTTGAAAGTTCTTCAGAATGGAACCTTCTACAAATATTATAGGTTTGCAATACGTTTTTTTGAATGACTAATAAATCTAACAAGAAGAAATAAAGACAGAAGACCTATTCATGAGAAGACATGGAGTAAATTTGACCCTAACACAAATATTAGGCACTAAAAAGGACTGCAATTTGCCTTATTCAGTATTTGATGCAGCAATTCACATTTTTTCCCGGTAAGCTTGGGGACATTTTAATAACCAGTTAGGAAGTCTTAGAAATAAAATCTGAGGTTTGGGATGCAGTAATTAATTTTTACCCGGTAAGCTTGGGGACATTTTAATAACCAGTTAGTAAGTCTTAGAAATAAAATCTGAGGCTTGGGATGCAGTAATTAATACTTCCACCATGCAGCAACAGATTCTTATGAATAAATGTACCTCTATGTACAAAGCAATTGAAGCTCTGTCAGAGCCACTTGGCTCCTTCAACGTGGTGATGGCCTCCAGTATTACATTTTCCAACCTGAAACAATAAAGAGTATCATCATCACCCATTTAAGGAAAAATACTAGTCCCAGCAACATCAATTTCGTATCTTTGAGAAGCTAGGCATGTCAGAAAATAGATGCATGATTTACTAAATATGGGAATCATTTAAATTTCGCAACAAGCAAGGCAGTCAGCTACGTTGTTTCTACTACTGGCCCACAAAAAACTTAGCACCCAATTGTTACAACTAAATTTGGCATTTTTTTTGGCATAAATGGTCTATCAAACAGAAGTTTTCAACTTATATGCTTGCTCCAATAGTTAATCATGAGCATTTCAAACTTGGTAAATTTAAGAATAACAAAGACTACTGATCTTCAGAGTAGAAGGTTTGTGGTGAGAACTTCAGAATTTACAAGGTTGATAATGTTATATGGACAGAAGACTTGAGAGAAAAACATTTATGTCAAGATCTACCTCAATAAAAATGGATTAGCGAGAAAAGCCTCATAATAGATAACTATGATTGGCTACTAGCTTTATCTTGAAAGTTTTCCATTTGTAACAACCCCACTATGGGCAATTACTTCAACAACTCATTCTTGTCTTTTCCTGCATGAGAACAGTAAAACTACTGCCAAACCTTACTTTAGCGTCATAGATTTAGAAAACAGCCTTTTTATGCATTACAATTAGATAGTTGGGGATTGTCTAGCTGATTACCGATAATCCATGTCCCATGGATGATTATTCATCAGTTCAATGGGTAAGAGAAAGTCAGCAGGAAAACTGTTCAACTTCCTCTAATTAGAATCAGTAGCACTATAAAAGAGCTAACGGAAAGTTAATAAGGAAAGTCATGGATGCTTTGAATTACCCTGTTTCTGATTAACCAACTGAGCATGGAAATGAAATAACATTGTTGGACAGTTCAAGTAATCACTTAACCAATTCCATACAATTCCTACATATCATCAATGAACATGTTTCCATATGCAGTAAAATGAAAATGCAAATAATGAGTAATGAGATTTCTCAAAAAAAAAAAAAGAGTAATGAGTAATCAGAACACAAGTGACCTTGCATTTAATACTTTTGAAGCACCATTTCTTGGTGTTCCATTGGAAATTGTAAGGGACTTGGCATCTTCATCATTGCTTTGTTGAACAACGTCCAAAATTTTGGAGGTATCACCACGTTTGGAATTTTGAGGATTTCTTTTTAGTGCAAGTTTTGCTTTTTGCCTAGACCCCCATATTGCAGTAACATTAATATTTCTCCACTTGTCCTGTGCAAATAAACTAGATGATTTATAGACCCAAACAAGGCACTACAATGAGAGACACATAAAGGACCAACTCATGCACGAACAATTCAGAGTGCACCAACGGAATCAATATTTCACCATAAATCAAAACCGTCTTAGGTTTTGAACAAAAGTCTAAGTTCTCTCCTATCTACAAATAATGGATTCTTAAGGTTTCCCTATCATCATGCATACCTTGAGATCAACATTCGAGCGTAATCGCAAGACAGCACTGAACTCAGGGTCCATAAGTATAGTGCGCCATTTGCCAATCCCATGCTTAGCTACTCCAGCTTTAAGAGCTGCCTCTTCTTCAGCTGTCCACTTCTGCTTAGGAGCACCCATCAACAGGTAATGCCTTTTCCCAGAAAATTTTATTAGTTCAACTTCGCCACCTTCACCAATGGAACCAAAAACTGGAGTGCATTAATCAAACATTATAAATCAATTCACGATAAAATGAAATTAGAAAAAGGGTTGACTTCAATGTAAAAAATTACATAAATCCTAAGCCAAAGGGCGGTACTTTGAAACCCATTTTTAGCAAATTCTCTTTCTCGTTAAGTTCACACGATCACACAAACGCATAAAAGTAGACGAAAAGATTCAACAGGAAAGCAAGAACAAACTTCAGCTAAATTGTGATACACCACTTGTCCCAACGTCGAGTTTCCACTTAAATTGCGACTTTCTGATTCCAGATTAAACATCAAAAACAGAAGAAACCAGAATGCAAAAGCCAATATCACCTAGAAACAAAAAACAAAAAGGAAAAAAAAAAGAATCTACCCAGATAAACGTAAATAAAACACCCAGTAACAGGAGATTATGTAGAGATCATGAGAAAAAACAGAAGGAAACTAGAGATATTCAACAAATAATCTAAAGGAAAAATGTAAAATTCAAATATAAGATCAAAATACAATCTTTAAGGTGCTGAGCTGAGCTTGTTCGTACCTGACCAGGGGAACAGGCAAGGAGTGAATAATTCACATAGGGATTATTGTTATACGTAGACACAGATATATAGACTTTCTACATGGAATTGCAAGCGAGAGAGAGAAGAATGAGAGACTGAAACATGTTTTCTATGAACTTTATGTTTTGGCCGTTAGATGAAAATATGACCTTTTTAACTCCTCATTTGCAAAATTTCACTGTAACTACTGTTTGCTTGTTGATACCCATGACCTTTGCTATATTACCCTTATGTCCCCCAAATTAGACTAAAGTTATACATCTCACCTTAACATTTTTCCAAAAAAATTAAATAATTATATGTAATTATTTATGATATTAAATTGCACCTTATGATTTCAAAATAATATTAATAATAAATTATAAAAATTTATTAATTTATAATAATTAAATAATTTTATGTGATGTCATATCTAATTACGTAATTATAAAAATAATTTCTTTAAAAATTGATAAAAAATGTGATTTGTACCTCTTTTATAAAAACTTTAATTAAAGTTCTAATATTGTATTTTATATTAAATTTGCACCCTATTAAAAATATAACAATTATTATTTTGTTATAAGTGATAACAATAAGAATTTACTTAAATATTTTGTAATATATAACCTATAAATTATACGATAAATCCCAAATTAAGATCATGTTAATTGTGAGTAAAGTTTAGGTTTTGAATTTGTAATTAGATTAATGTAAATATAATTGTTCCATCTTTAAAAAAATGGATTTGAGGTTCACTTATGATTTTTAAAATTTCTTTATTTTTTCCTACCATTTTTAACTATAAAATTAATACATTTCAATTTTAAATTTAAACATTTTGTTAGTAACAAGATGATTTTCATAACATGCAAAAGGGATCATAAATAAAAAAAGAATCCAAATTTTAAAATTAATATTAAAAAATTTAAATTTGTGATTTACCATTTAAAACTCTCACAAGTCAAAATATTATTTTTGTTAAATATTTGCTAATGTGACTAATGAAACATATTTTTAACGCGAAATTAATAGATACTCACTTAATATTTTGTGTACAAGCAAATGCTTACATAAATATCTCGCACTTTAATTTATGTTATTTTTATGTGAATAATTTCTAAATTTTAGATATCTCTTTTGTATTTGATATTGAATTACCCTCTTCGTATTAAATTATGTTTTATACATGAATTAAAAGGGGAGTTAGACATTATATTTGTTTGTATGTTTAATTTTATCATAATTCTCTAATATCACGAATGTTTAGTTTTCATCAAAAACGGTGAAATTGTTGAGCTAAGGGAGGTTCCTAGTGATGTTTTGATAATAAAATATAATTGCTACTAATATGTTTTTTATTTTGATGAAAAGCAATATTAGAACAAAATGAAGTCATAAGCTAAAAAAGAAAGTGTACGAAATTGAAAAAAGGTTGAAGTATGCAAAAAACAAAATGAAGATCGTGGTAAGAATAAAAGAAGATTAAGGCTCATCAAGACCATTTATATTTTGTATTATTATTTGTAATCTTACTTTATTAATTTGATGATCTAAAAGATTTACCACGTGTAGACATTTCATTTAACTTCATTACACGAGTCTTTGCATTCATCAAGAGACGTTTAAGATTTTGGTTTTTATATATAAGCTTCTTGATCTTTAAAACAAAATTTAGAAAATATTTTGAGAAGTGTTTAATTCATACTTTCATTAATCAAATCGACTTCGAGCATTTGAATATATTAAAACCATATTATTAAAGCAGAATTAATGGTAAGTAATTCATAAATCGTGTTTGAGTAGTTCATCTAAACAAAATGTGAATATTTCTTTAAAGTATGATCCATTAATCACATTAATTAAGGGATACAATATTTTAGGGTTAATTATACATATTTTAAAATATTAATAACTTAAAAATTTTAAATAATAAATACTAAATTTAAAACTCTTAAAATTAGGTATTTTGAATTTGTTACCCCCAAATGAAGAGTACAATAAGTATAATAATATTATATTTTTAGTAGTAACACAATTTTAGTAAGTATTATGCATATGGGAAAAAAAAGAATGGTTTGATTTTATCTTTTATGTGAAACTTTTAATCAATTAAATTAAGAAAAAAAGTGAATTTAGTTAATAAAGACCGCATTTTAATAAAAGAACAAGTATAAACGGCAAGAAATTTTATAAATTGGATTATGCGAGAGACAATTTTTAATCCATGAGTTTAAATTTAGTTGTTTTCAATTGGTCGGTTTATTAGTCAGATCCAAGTCCGGACAAACTCGAGGTCTAATTATTTTAAGCAAAATAAAATCGTTTTAGTTAGAAGAGTTGACCTTAAGGTAAGTATGAGTCTAGACAATTCATACCCTAATCTAATTAAAAAAATTATTATATATTTTAATTTTAAAAAAATTATTTTAAAAATTTGCCCGTGCACTTTTCAATATTCTTCAAAATTAGAAGGGTGTTTGTCCAATTTCCCAAAAGAATTCGTACAGAAGGATTGCGAGCTGTAAAAATCTTCACCATTGTTTCGACGGTAGGTGAAAAGGACAATCGTCGCTTACGTTGCTGATTGCTATTGCACTGCGTAGATCCTCAGTTTGGAGAGATGGCAAGCTCTCTGCAACGAATGTGCAGCCATGGTCAAGCTCTTCGCACGGCTCTGAGCTCACTCTCGAGACCGTTCTCTGCCTCATCGGATGCTTTGATGGAGGTTAAGCCCGGTGAGATCGGCAAAGTCTCAGGGATTCCTGAAGAACATCTCCTCCGAAGGGTATGCACACTAATGTTTATATTCCGGGTTTTGAGCTGAGATTTTGTTCTCATCTTATTTTATGTATATTGGGATTGAATTGACAAGGTTCGGGTTTTTAGTGGAACGGCTATTCGGGGATGTGCCCGTGGTTGGATTTCGTAGGGTTTGTCTGCTTAGATTTTGTGAAGTTTCGATGTTTAATAGTGCAGGCCCTTGGAATTAAGTGGGATTATTATGACTGGAAATTTAAAGAATGATATGGGGCGATTGGGATCGCAGAAAATTAGCTCCACTCGAAGGGTTTAGTAGTATAATGAGAGTTTTGAAAGCCTCATTTGAGTGGACTTGGAACCTTTGGCTTTAGGATCTTATGAAAAACGAGGTTCTTTATGGGTTGAAATTTTGAGGTGCTAGTAAGGATTGCACTTGGGAAAAGATTTGTGATTCTTTCTCATTTTATTCTTTGAGATAAGGTTATTTCCCTATAGGACTGTGTTTGGAAATTTCTGTACTTTAAGAACATGCCCATTTATCTCAAATTTTGGCGCCTTATTCAATGAAAAATGTCTTTTTCTGTCCTCTAATTTACTTTAGTACTCTTGATTTTTATAAAATCACTGTATGTAACGCTATTTGCTTTTTCTGGATATTTCTCCATGTTATGTATAATTCTTCTTGATCATAACTTGGCTGCAGGTTGTTATTTATTCACCAGCTAGAACTGCTTCTCAGCAAGGAGCTGGAAAAGTCGGCAGGTGGAAGATCAATTTTATGTCAACACAAAAGTATGTCCTTTTTAACTGCTTTTATGACTCTGTCATAAAGAATACACTTTTGAATTATGGTGGAAGTCCAGTTTTAAGAATTCAGTTTCAAGGATTATTATTTTGGATGAACAATCTAGATCTCTGGAGACTATTGCAGATGTAGGCAGATCTTCATCTATACATAGGGAAAAGGCATATATCCTACAAACATTTCTTAGATCATGTTATAGAAAGTATTGTCCATTGTATGCCAAGCATTGTCTATGGGATGTAGCTTTTCTGGTTTGTTGTGTATTTCTATTGCTAAGTGCTTATATAAAGATGGTGTACCACACAGGTCCAACATATGCAGATAGTGTCTTTTGCTGAAGTTTGATTACCTAGTATCTTATACAACGTGATATATATTTTGATTTGGTGGCGAAACATTTAACATAATGCAGGTTCTAATATTCACTGTGTAGTTAATAGTTATTTTTTAGCTGACTGCAATTTCTGCAGGTGGGAAAATCCACTGATGGGTTGGACTTCCACAGGAGACCCTTATGCCAATGTTGGTGATGCTGGACTAAGTTTTGAAAGTGAAGAAGCTGCAAAGGAATTTGCCCAGCGACATGGTTGGGACTACGTGGTATGTGCTAGTTCTTGGTTCTTTACAAAGGTTTACCGCTTAAAGAAATGTAGTTTCTGTATTTTGCCAATATTTTGAGCTATATTTAACCTTTTCTGTTTTTGGGTAGATAGAAAATTTTTCACATGCAAAACTGACTAGTAATATCCCCATTTATGATTGTCTCCTTGTTTGTTTGTGGAAATGTTATCTAGTATCTCCAAGGGTATGAGTATGCTCCTATATAGTTATGTTAGGGTCACTGGCAATTGACTTGTAAGATTGTGAGTTTTCACGAATATTGTTAATATAAACCCGACAGCTTTTATTTCCACAGGGGTAGTAGCACTTTTCTCTTTCAGTTTGATTGAAAGTTTAATCAATCAGAGATGAAAATGGAAAATTGAGTTCTTGAAGTGCTTTCTTTCTGTTTCCAATCAATTAAACTCGTATTTCATTAAACTTGTTTCTTATGTTCCTTCTTCTACCCAATTGCAGGTTAAAAAGCGTCATACACCCCTATTGAAGGTTTGAAAATACTCAGCCCATCTATTAGCAGCACTTTTTTCTTGATAGTGATGCGGTACTAAGATGTTTGTTCTTCTTAGGTTAAACTTGAGGTGCTTGATAGAAGTTCAAATGTGATTTGATATTACTAGATGATGTCATTATATTTATATTTGATATAGTAGCATTGTGACATATGGTTACAGTTTCAGTCATTTTTGGGTTTAGGTCCCACTTTTGAACAAGTAGAAACTGCTACACAACTGCATTTTAAATGGAAAAGTTAAAATTTTAACAATCATAATTTCTCTCTTAAAAGTGTTTGCTAAATTATTTCATCATCAAAATGTGAAGGCCTTGTTGTGCGACGGTTTCTATGGCTCTAGTTTCTTGTTAATGTCCCATGTTAATGGTCTATGATTCTGTTTCTATTCATATTCTTGTCGAGCAGAAAAGGTGACTTCTGCTATTCTAGAGTTCTTCTTGTAGCAGTAGCTGCTGATCTGTTGATCTTAAAATAATGCTTCAATTATGAATAGTCTTGCATTGATGTCAATCATCCGTTATTTTTTCCCAATTGCAAGAATTTCTTGCTATGATGCTTATTGTTTGTATTTATCTTGCAGCCAAAGTCATATGCAGATAACTTCAAGTTCAAGGGACTGCCTAAAACTGAGGGAAACTGATTTCACTTCTCGTTTTATCCTTGTTTGTGTTTTCTGTTAACTCGTCCTAAAGGTGAAAGTTTCCTTCAGTGCACATTTTACAGCTTGGTGACAGTGGTATGCTTCTCAGAACGTCATTTCCTCTGGGAGAACTCAGGAAATACTAAACCAGATGAGTTGGATGCATTCGTTTGGTTTTTGTTTCCTAATTCGATGTCAAGATTCAAATAAACATTGCATCACTAAGAATTGTTAAAAACATGTCTCGAGTATTATTCCTAATGTTTGTGGATGAATTGAGAGAAGCCAGCGTCCATTTTTGGTGGTGTCTGATGAATTAAGCCACAAAAGATTGTTCGATTTTTCTTGATTGGGGCAGGCATCTTGGAATGATTGTGTTAAAACTTCAGTATGAATTGAGATTCGTAGCATTGAAGGGTAAAAAGAGGTACTTGAAAATGGTGTTACTTTAAATAGAAGATGATGAAGACAAGGGGGCAGGATTTGTCAACAGGAACAAGAAATAATTTTATGAAGGAACTAAAAATTACTAATGATATTAGATTATCAACTTGCACTCTAATATTTACAAACAAAAATACTCTCGCTTCAGTCTTGACCTCAGGGAGAACTAACTCAAAACCCTGTTAACGGTTATGCCACTTGTGTCAGGTACCAACTTCTTCATATAGTACTTGGAATTTCGGGAGAGGTTGATCTTCTTCCTCCTTTTGTCTGGTATAAGCTCAACTGAACATTCTGAGAAGCCCCGTCTCTTGAACCTATAATATGTAACAAAATGTTGGTTTCCAACACAACTACTGATCAAAATAGTGACTGGTTATGCAAATATGAAAAGCCAAAATGTTGTCTTGAAGAGAGGAGAGGTAAAGATCAGGGATCAAGTCCAAAACTATGCCTACCAATTGATCGAGCTAATTGGAACAATATTATAGAATCCATGGATTGAGACAATTATAAGCAAAATTGAAACTAAAGTCATCCCAAATATCATTTCAAACTTTATCAGCAAATTATCCCAACAGCAGCTGAAGCAATGCACAAGATACTTGGAGGAATAAATGTTCCTTTTAGTTATTGTTTAGGGTAATTATGAGGGTCCCCATGTGGTTTGCATCTTTTTCATTTCAGTCCGTGATTTTTAAAACTATCATGTATCTTAAAATTTAGTTTTTTTTTTAACCTGTACTCACTAGCATCATTCTCTAATTAAAAACCTAATAAAGAATGGATAAACGTGTGGCTTGATTAAGCGTTACGTGACATAACACCTGTTATGATTGTGGCAAGTAACACATGATCTTAGTTGCCATTGTCTACATCATGTTGCATGTTGCGTGGCACAAATATGACAGGTGTTATGCTACGTAACATCTTATCAATCCACAAGACATCATTTGTCCATTCTCTATCACAAGTCTAATAGAGAATGATGTTAGGATGTACAAGTGAAATAAAAATTAAACCTTAGGGGATATATTATAGTTTTTAAGAATCAAGAATGAGTGAAAAAAGTTCAAAATTACTGTGTCCGAAGTAATTAACCCTTTCATCCAAAGAAACATGCAAGAAAGCTCACCAATCTGCAGTACGAGTTGTAAGCAGGAAAAGCATTTCCAATCCAAGGCTAGAGGCCTTCTTCTCTATAAAATCTGCAAACGTTTATTGCAATCAACAGACTACTTAGAATGATAGCTACACAATTGTGAACATAGAAGACATGCTGACTGTAAACAGACGTTAGGTTGTTTTCAAACTCTCAACATATCAAGAGTTACAAGAAGCATACCCAGCAATTTGTCTCCCTGTCCTTGTCCTCGACATTCAGAGGAAACTGCAATAGCGGCAACCTCACCACATTTATCCTCAAAGTAAGGAATAAGAGCTGCACAAGCAATGATTTGACCTTCTCTTTCCACCACAACAAATGAATCTAATGTTTTAAGTAGCTGCAAACCCAAGAAAGAGAACTTGTTGACTACAGTTTTGGGAACATGATCAACAAATAAGATTAATCCATTAGTTCTCCATCCTCCCCTAAAATCTATAACACAGATCATGCATAGATTACAAGATATATCGACAGAAGAAAAATTGGAAGACCAGGAGCAAACCTCCTCATCAGTCCTCCGCACTAATGTGCCTGATTCTTCTAAAGGTCGCAAAATTTGTCTTATTCCAGTCAGATCGGTCACCCTAGCCATCCGCGTTCCTTCATATAGATCACTAAGAACAAAAAGGGCCAAAATGTAAGTCAATTATGGGTGCAAAACTGTCTGATCTAATGCCAATCACCACACCACCAAAATATAGACCAAGTCATTTCAACTACTTGATATTGGTTGAGAAACCTCAAATAATTGAGATATCAGTATTTTCCAAGCTGAATACTATTATTGTTTCCGCATTAATTAACAAAACAAGCCTATCGAAGACCAACAGGCAATTAAGAGAATCTCACATCACAAATAAATACTCAGTAAAACTAAATTGCATTAGATGCATAAAGAGAATAGTTTCTGTTCTATATAATGACTAGAAAGCAGCTTGACACACAGAATTAGCTTATGAACTTCATCTGTTGACTTTGGTTAATCCAGATTGACATGTCATCAACAAGCAATTTTTTCACATAATTATGCTGCTGTGCTAGGACCCTACAATTTGTACAACTATTGGTTAGCATTTTGAAGAAGTTAGCTTAACCTATTGATAAGCAAATTGACATCTAATCAGCCAGAAATATGGTGAAAACACCACTTAAAAATAAAGCACATCAAGGACAATGGGAACAAAAATTATTGCAAACTATAGCCAACCTAGCTACCATGGTCCCCATTCCATCCCTTTTAAACAATTCCAACAACAGAACTCCACCAATTCTGCCATCTAAAAGATGTACTCTTTGAACACCTCCCTGAAACACAGAATGAACTATAATTAGCAGGAAATTAATTAATACAACGCAAAGCATATCAGGATTCGCGATTTCAAAAATTTTCAAGCACTTATAACACCATGATGAGCAATCAAGGATATCCTGATGTTGGAAAAGTGTTTCAGTGAGGAACTATTAAATTTACTCCTTAAGTGGAAAAGGTATTTGTTGTGACATGAAGTGAGAGAGGTAGACACCAGCTCATATCCATTTGGCCAGATTTTCACAACTCCTTAATCTTTCTGAAGTTCTCAACCTGGCTCATGCACAAAGACCACACAAACAATATCACGGGTCCATTAAGACAAGCACTTAACTTACAAATGTTTCTAAAAGCTAGTAATTGAGTTCCAATGTTTTTCCAAATTCTACAGCTACCAAACTCTTGCCTCAATCCTCATTTTTATAAATTGTTTAGCAAGTTGATATCCCAAGTCAACTGGGAGCGTCTTATAAGGGCTTGTTTGTGATCTGTTTATAGGACCATGTACCCTGAAATCAAACAAAAGCTCTAACTACAAGCTGTGTTTAGGTGTCTTCCTACCATTTCTACCTATCTTGAAATTATATATATATATATATATATATATATAAATAAAGGCTCACTAAGAGAGAACAATGATCTCAAGAATTGAAATTGCTTATGACATTATGCTTATTTTATTTCTTCTAAGAACTCCCTTCTATAAAGGATTAAAGCAGAACAAACTCCTACTAATTCTTAGACAAATAGATAGGAAATTAAATTAACTCCCTAACTGATAGATAGTAAAAACAAAACTAGCAATAACATAATTGACTTAGAATTTGAAAAGGAATCCCTGAGTAATCTAGTTTACGAGTGTGAAAAGTCTACAGATTTGATCAAAGGGAGCCCATTTGACTGAACTATATTCACTTAACATTGTTTTTATAACTCGATGGTAACAGCACAAGAGCCTAATAAGCATTACAAAGGCTTAGGCAACCCTCCTTCCCATAAGGTGCTCTTTGGGTTGGAGTTAGGTCCAGTTCTATCATTCTATCGAAGCCACTCATAGTTCAACGATAAGCCTCCCACTAAAGTCCTACCTCGTAGGCCACCCACAAATGTCCAGTACTGCAAACTTCACGCATCAAATGACCATTCTTAGATGCGAGGGCTGTCTCTTAAGTATGTTGATATCCCACATCTACTAGGGTCAAGAACATCATAAGCCTTATATAAGGCTTTTGCAATCCTCCTCCTTTAAAATGCCTTTTGGGGTGGAGTAAGGCCCTACTTTATTGCCATGATAAGAAGTCTCAATCTACAAATTAATGTCAACTATACAGAAGTAAGATATGAAGAGAAAAGGGATACTTCAAAAGATTGTTACTGGCCTCCGGGTCTACCATATAGCAGCATACATATAGTGCTAACTATTTGTAGTAAAATGTCAAAGATATAGGAAAGTCTATGTATAATTAATTGAAACAGGCCTAGCATAAACTTACTTTACAAACAAAAGCTGCTGCAGCCAATTCTGCAAGGTAACCATTTTCTCGACTTTGTCGCTCATGTCCTCCAATTGCAAAACCTTGTTCTCCAGACCAGAGTCCATTTCCATTGTCAAAGCCAACACCATTTTGAAAGGTTGGGTGCTTCCCATTATGTCTTCCATTAGGAAACCTCCCATTCAGTGAGGAAGGACCAATTCCGAGGGAGTCTTGGTATTTAATGAAAGTGAGATCTTCTTCAGCAACAGCTTTGACATAGTTAGCAGCTATTTCACTTTGTTTGGCCCGCTTACGAATCAACATATCTGCTTCTTCGAGCGCCAAGAACCGAATAAGGTGATTATTCTCATCCAGAATCGGGCCATCTATTATGCAAATTAGCTTATCTGCATTAATAGCCAAGGCACAAGCTGTAGCAACTTCATATGTGCTGAAACAAACAAGATCTGGCATCAGCTTTAATGTATAAATAATGATTTGTGAGATATAAAGAAAGTAAACTATTGTCCAAATGGATTTGGCACACGTTTTATACAGAATTTATCAGTAAAATTATTGTGAAGAATAAGGAAGGAGAATATGAATCACCTCTTGTGTTATAAAATTTTGAGTTACAAAAATTTCAGTCATCCATAGTGAGAGAGAGAGAAACGGGCATACTTGCAATTTAAAACTTCTCCAGAACTAGAATACCCAAGGTTGCTTAATAAAACAATGCAACCACTATCAAGCCGCTCATTGATGCGGGTAACATCAACTTTCTTAACTTCACCTGTAGCTCCAAAGTCAATACCATTAACAACACCTCTTCTCTGCAAATAATGAGGACAACTGACAGTTATGTAGAGACCAAACAGTTGAAAACTTTTAACGGCACAAAATCTCAAGACTTGGAAAAACGTTAAGCTAAAGGCAGCAACCCTAATTCAGTACCTTGGCAGCAAGAAAATTTCCACTAGCAACACTAACACCAACATCATGCCACCGACTATTGTCACCATGTCGACGGATATTACAAATGGACGGTCCAGGAGAAAGTTTTGCCTCTATCATCATACGAATCTTTCCTGCTGCCTCCATTGAAGCAGAAAGGGCTAAAGAGTCGGTTATTCTATATTGACCCAGATACTCAGCTTTATGCCCTGAAATAATTTTTTTTTTAAAATAAGAAGCCCCATATCATTCCTTAACTCGCAATTCACACAACAAATGGCTATAACTGCACCACTAGAGTATCAACAGCACAAAACCTACGAAAAAAAATTGAAGGCAACGTAAAAGGAAAAATCAAAATCAAAAGTTTCAGTTACCTCTCTCATTCAAAAGGTCGTCAATCTGCACATGAGTCCCCGGAACAAGCACAAATCTAATCCCCAGGTGATGAAGGAAAGCTATATCCTGCGAGCATCAACCAGAAAAACTAAACTTTAATCACATAGCTCTCTAAACTAACTTTATTTCAACTTATAAATTTCGATCGCTTAGGTCTATACTCCAACATTTTTTAACCCGCCAAACAAACACAAAATCAGCAATCACTCGCCTTCAAAATAGAGTCCAAAAATGGACTAGACACAACTTCACCGGACATAATCACCACGAAAGTACCGCCACGGTAGGCCCACAAGTACGGCCACGCCTCACGGAACCACCGCACGAACTGGTGATCTTCGGCAGAGTCGTAAATCTCCTCCACACTACCCCTCTCGCTCTCGCTAAAAATGCGACGTCTCGTCGAACTCATCTTCTTCCCCATCATTTCGCCTTCGTTGCTACCCAACGCCGCCGACGACAATAACTTACTCCGGCGAAAATGAACCACCCCATGGCGGCGACAAGGTGGGAAGGGATCCGGGGAGAATAACAGATAAGGTTTCAGGGAAAGAGAGCGAGTTGAAATGAGAGTAGCCATTGGATAATCGAAGTAGTAACATTCAAAATTTGGGAGAAGATTAATCGGCGAAGCGGCGGTCGTGTTGGTGTTTGTGGACTAAAGAAATGGCCGCGGCGGCTAAACTTTGGCGGAAGTGGGTCCCACTGAAATACCAAATTCCGGTGGGACCATTTTAGTCTTTGTTTTACCGGACACTTGTTGAGAACACGCGGAGTGTATGTTTATATTGATTTTTCTACGAGTGGGAAATTTCCAAATTTATAAAATTATAATTATATATTTTTAGTTTAATGAGTTATAAAATTTATAGTATTTAAAGAGGTGTTGGTAAAGTTGTAATCATTTTTATTATGTAATCAATGTTTTAATTGAATATTTTGAGACTTATAATTATTTTTATTTTAAATTTAAATTATTATTAAATTAATCTAATTTTAAAATATTATAAATAATATTATAATATAATGTTGAATTGAGGTAACCAAGATGAAGAGAAAAAGCCACCTTGATGACATGGTCTTCCGCAATAAATGACTCTTAATAGATTTTTTTAATTCGGTTTTATATTAAAATTAAAAAATCAAAATTTGAACAGAACAATAAAAAATTATAAAATTTGCAAAATTTTACATAAAATATATTAATCACAATCTAATATATGAGAATTGGAATCCTAAAGGGCAGCGTAGCACTGCCACAAGTATCTAACACTGCTATCTATATACACAAGCTGCGAGTGGAACCCTAACCGTACTTAGTTAGTGCCTGTTTGGTTCAGCTGAAGCGAATACCAACCCTTTACTAATGAAATTTGGTGTTCGGTGGTTAGATAGAAACAAACAACTTTTTGGAATAAATAAATAATAGCAATGGCACTAGATATTGTGGTTTGATAGAACTAATTAGCAACTTCACCACCTTCTGTATAAGAATTCGCAGCAAAAACAGAGAGAGAAGGAATGTACCTCGAGCAGAGAATCCAGATATGGACTGCCAACTATCTCCCAAGAAATCATCAGCACAAATGTACTTCCTCTGTAAAGACGAAGATAAGGCTGAAGTTCCCTGAGAGCCTCCACGTATCTCCTATCGTCCTCTGAAACACCACCGTACCACCACACTTGATCAACGCCATTGCACTTGCAGTCTTCCACCGCCGCCGAGCACTCTTTCCTCGCAAACTTTCTTTCCACTCTCATGCCATAGCCAATGTAGGGTTTGATTTTAGGGTAGCTACAGAGAAAGAAAAAGCCTAGTGATGTACTGTGACAAGAAGAGGCAGTAATTGCTCTTCCTGCATGATCATTCGCAGAGATCCATGGGCTTGAATTGCAGGTGGACATAGCTTTTTCTTGCTCTTTTTCTTGCTCCATCTCTTCTGATGAATGTTAGGATAAAGACAGAGACAGGACATGGATGGATGGCGTCAGCAGACAAAAGACGCGGCTAAACCGTGGAGTGAAAAGGCGTGGTAGAGAAAAAATGACAATGACGAAACAAAACAAATAAGTTCGCGAATCTAAAGGACACTTATGCTTGATTCGATGAGCTGATCGGACGCGACTTCGATAAGAAACAACTTGCGTTTTAAATATTTGCATCTTGCATGTTGGTCATTGGAGTAGGACCTAATGACGTTGTATCAAGCCTGTAATCGGGGAAGGTACACTTGAGACGGCAAGTACCTGCCAATGTGTTTGCAGAAGCGATTAGGACCTCCATTTTTGACGACAAGAGACTTGGGTCCATTAGACATATATTATTTGTTTATATCAATAAAATTTGCAATAGAAAAAGGATTAAATTAAAAGATTTGAGATGAAAAGAAGCGAAATCTGCAAATAAAAAAATCTATAGTTAGTTGGTACGATGATTGGTGGTGGTCAAAGGAATTATGCTTGATTCCTTGGGAATCAATGTTTGCGGTTCTTTAGCAAATGGAATCTTTTGTTTGGAAATGCTCTTTCTCTACCAGTCAATTCAGTGCTGTTGAATTAAGGAAAAAGTAACAAATTATAAGTTTATTGAAATTTTCATTTAGCTCCTTCAACATTTAAAAGTTATTTCAAATATTACCTAATAATTAGGGATGGTAATGGACTTGGCCCGACCCACAGGTTGGCCAGTCCAAGGCTCAATAGGTTTGTGCTACTCACCCGATCCAACCTCATAATTTTTAAACCTCATATTTTTAAAAAAATTTGACAAAATGATATCGTTTTGTGCTTTTCCGTCGGGCTACGACCGGGTTGGACAAGGACAATTCCTACCAGAACCCGACCTGTGGCCTGATTAACCAGAGCTAAAGTTGGGCTAGGTCGGGCCATATTTGTCATCCCTAATAATGATATTCAAAATTTTTGCATATTGCAATTAATTACAAGTATCTTTTTAAATAAAATAAGATTGCTCTTATTTTCTTTACTCTACAACATCAACAATTTAATAAAAATTTCGCTAATATGTAAAATCTGTAAAAATTTAATAATACATAACCTTATTTTTAATTAATAAATAGCATGTTAAATCTTACTTTCTTTATTATGTAAAAATTATATAATTTTCCTTGTTTTGCTTTCCCTTTTAAGTTGTGATGATCTCAATGTCCTCCCCCCCCACCCCTTCTAAGTTTTTTCTTGTTTTAAAAGAATTAACTTTAAAATGTGAAATTCTCATGTCATGCATGTTGTAAAGTTGTATTTATAGTTAGTGCATACATTTCACCTTTTAAGAATATTAGATATAATTTTAATTGATACATTGAATTTAATCTAATAAAATTTTATGTAAAATATAAAATAAATAATATAATCTTCCAATAAACCTTTGTTTTAAAGAAAAAATAGTAATTATGATTGAAGGTTTATACCAATGATTAAAAAATTTAATCGGTTCGGCCAGTTAAGCCCTAAAAACTTTGAAATGTTTAACTTTTGTATTCGATTTTCAAATTTTTGGATTGATTTACATTAATATCTCTTGTTGTTAAAAACCGATTAGTTAATTAATTTATTTATTAATTTTCGTAAATGAATAAGTTCTTACAAACTAAAATAAATCGATTAATTTTTTTTAATTAAACTTAAAGACATTGATGAGTTATGGTCATTTTGTGTGGGGTGTCTAGTAGAACCAAGAATTCTAAATTCAAGCTTGCTTGGGGAAACGAAAGGAGTTGTATTAAGCTAGTATTAATAGAGGTTTTGATTATGGATGTAAGCAAGCTTTAAATTAATAAAAGAATAGCCTATTGCAACTCTAGATCAAGTTATCTATCTTTTGACGTCGAGTATCTCGAGTGGGTTCATGAGGTATTTTTGAGTCCTTTACTTGTTCTTCCCTTCCATCGTTAGAAATGGTATCAGAGCTTGGATGGTTTTCATATTTGGAGGTGTAAACTTCAATAGGATTCCCATCGAGTGTGATCTCCATGATGCTAAAATAGATGATTTGCAGAGGTAAGTGCAACAACTCCAACAACAGCTTGACTGTCTCCAAGCTACAAACCGTGAAGAGTAGTGTTATCAATCTTGGCAATGTTCAAGATGAAATCAAGAGGATTATATAAGTAGGTTTGATAGGCAAAGTTAACTCTTCAAGTTCTCTCCAAAACAACCAATTAATCCTATTAATAGTTTAACACATCTAACACTGCCTACGATAATGTTTTATGTGTTGAGGATTCGGTTATATCGCTTTGGAATGCCCACATTGAATGATCATTTCTCTCATTGAATAGGGTGACAATGAACTAGTTTTCGACTCATATGTCAATGACGAGGATAAGGTCGATCAAGAGGAGTTCACTTATGGCGATAAAGCGGAAGCTCTCGTTATTTAATGTATCTTAAGACTTAGAAAGGAGAGTTCGTTGCTTTCTAAGTCTCAATTTAATCACATAATGGATTAACCTAATGATTCTTTTACACTTACTGTGCTTTATGAGGAGAATGAAGATGGAAAGCATGTCTCACCCTTTTTGAAGTCTTTGCTCGAGGAATTTCGAGATGTTGTTCCCACTGAAATTCCTCCCAGTCTTCCGTCTGTGAGGGGATTTAACATAATATTGATTTAGTGTTTGTTGATTCTATTTCATTTCTAATCGAGTCAAGCAAAGTGAAAGCAATTGTGAATTGGTCCACGCCTTATTTTTAAAGAGTCTCCTCTCTTCTCATGAGAGTGTAGCGTTTGGTTGAAGTCTCCGATGGTTAGCCATAGACAAAAAGCACAAATAGAGTTTACTATGAAGAAATTATGTTAAGATATATGTTATATATCTTATTATTTAATTTTGATATTTTTGATAATTAAATTTCTAAGATAATGAAAGGTTTTTAATTTAAATCAAGATAAGGTAGAAGATATGAGTTTGACTTGGATAAAGACCTAATCTTGTAAAAGATGTGGATGTGCATCACGTGACTAAAATGTGTGATGAATGAAGAATTTTACTAAAGTGAAGACTTTTTGCATGATGTAAGTACCTTGTTCTTGGATGCGTCTACGATGGTGGACTATCAAGGCTCTTTTTTTATTATTGCCGTAAATAAATCATTGTCACATAGGAGACGATTGTCGTATAATTTGAGTTAGTGGCTATCTTCCACTTGGTTTTCTTTATGCAATCTAAGTCTTTGTTCTTGCATATGGGGATGTTCTATTGATGTTCTCTTTGATTATTATCGAAAACATAAAGGGAGTTTTCGTAGATATTATGTGTTTGTTCAGCAACTGCATATTCTTTTGTTTTTAAAGAACCAACAGAGGGGTGTGTGATTATTGATTTTGGGTGATTTTGACAGCTGCGTTTTCCTCTGCTTTGAACGTCCATTGAGAGCATTTGGGCATCTAGTTTTTCAGTGTATTGCTGAAATTTTCTATTAAGGGATTACGTAATTTTGTGGCTATCATTTTGGTGTTGGTGTGCCAAAACTTCAGAAGTTTTCGTGACTTTGTAGCTGCTGTCTTTGTTGTTGGTTTGGAGCTCTATTGGGTTAACGTTTCGGTGATGAAATGTTTGTTAATTTCAGACGTTTTGTAGCTGCTATGTGTGGGATGTTTCAGTGACTATATCGAAGATTCATAGCAGATTTCTTGGTTGATAACTTCCTGTTCTTTCGTTGATGAAGCGCCATAGTTAGGGGAGTTGCTTTTTATCTCAAATGATTTCGTTTATGTTGAATTTTGTTTAGTCACTTGAGTTGTTTATTTTATTTAGTTTTCATTAAACATTGTTTGAGAAAATCCTCTGTTGAGGTTAGCATAAGGCGGTCGTACTATTGGGTATGAAATTCTTTCATAGGTTGTGAGGACGTGGAATAATGTCTTGAGTGGTATCGACTCAGTAAAACCTTGAAAAAACTATTGTCGTTGGTGAAATAATTAAGCTGGGTAAGAGCCCCACAGACGTAGGCAATATATATCGAACTGCGTTACCAAATTTCATTGTTGATTTATATTTGTGCGTATAACTTTTCTAGTTTTTGATTGTATTAGAAACAACTACGATAAATCGAAAATGTTTGCGAAACTACTACACCCTTACGGTTTTTCCAATTGGTATCATATCAGGTCACCGAATCAGAACTTGGTACATCAAGTCGGTACAGATACTTGTTTCGCAATTATAGCTATAAGAGAAGAGAGCTCATCAAATAGTAATTTCAAACAATAAGGGAAAACTCAAAAGGATGAAAGAAAAGTAAAGAAAATCCAATGTCATGAGTGTTAAGCCTTCGGACATATGCAACTGGAATGTGCTAATATCTTAAAGAAGAGAAAAGGGAAGTCTTATACAAGCACTTGGAGTGAGAATGAATCCAGAAGTAAGTATGGTAGTGAAGAAGAAGAAGATGTAAATAGTGATGCATTAGTTGCTTTATACAGCAAAAGTCGAATTACTTGCTTCACAACAACCAAAAAGGAAGTAATCGACGACAAAAACGTGAGTATGTCATAAAATTCTAAGAAAAACATAGAGGAATCAGCTCAAAGCTCAATCTCAGATTATGACAGTGATAATAGTACTTCAAATGATAAAAGGAAGGCATTTATGAAGCCTATAAGTTAATGTATGCTAAATGAGTCCAAACATGTAAAAAAAATGAGAAGTTGAAGGAAGAAAACTTTACCATGAAGAACACAATTCAAGACCTTGAGAAGAAATTGTTATCTACAATAGATGAGCTTAATGAAACAAAGTTGAAGCTAGTCAACGTAGAAAAAGGAATAAGAATGTTAAATGGAGGTACCAAAAAGTTAGAAAAGTTGTTGGAAATTGATAAGACTAAAGGAGATCTTCAAGGTATTGGCTATAAAGGTGAATGTTCATAGTCAAATGATGAGAAAATTGGTGCAACGAGATCTGTCCAAGGAGAAATCTCAAAGGAAAATTGGAGGTTCATACCTATATGTTACTTTTGTGGAGTAATCGAGCACATAAGATCAAAATGTTACAAGTTGTTACAAATGATGTTTCAAATGGATCAAAACCGAAAATCTAGATACTCTCTTTTAAATTTCCAGTAGTAACCCATGTTACTGAAACATTCTTGGGATAGAAAAGGTAAAGTACAAACACAAAGACATAGTGAAAAAAAACAAGAAATTGTCTAGATTCACAGTTAGTTACTGCTTTTGAAGAAACTGTACAGACTGAGGATAAGTCGGTTACTTTAAAAGAAATCTATCAGATAGTCGATGATCGAGATAATTTGACGAGAAATAAGCCCATGTTTGAATTTCTTTGAAGAGCACAGGAAATGTGTGCTTTACATTTTTGAAGTACAAATTGATGTTATTTATTTAAAAATTAAAAATTAAAAACATTATAAAAAAAGAGGTTCGAAGGAGTTATAGTTTAGGCTTTATGAGTTTTTATTTATAGGTTTTCTAAGGTTCGGTTGATTGATGTGTACACGAGGCTATGCTTGATGATGGAGTTTATGAATTTGATCAGTCTTATAAAAATGGAATTGAAGTGAGCAATGATATGTTGACATATGTATTAACAGGTAGTAAATTGTCATCTTGGCTTTCTGCTTTTGCACTACGTGCTTATGATTCTTCCGTTGCACCTACTACTGACTTTTATGATTCTTTATTCGTTGAGATTGATCGCATTGAAGACCTTTTTCGTTTTGGTATTGTTTTGTTCCAAAGGAGAGACATCAGATTGTTTTTTGTGGCTGTTTAATTCAGGGGAAGATTTTAAGGTATCTTCGTAACTAATAGTCTTGCTTTTTTGCATCTTTGTCCCAAGGGGAGAAATTTAGATGATTGGATAATTTTTTATTATTGTTTCTTTGGATGTTTCTTGAACTTGAAGAATTTAATGGATGCTATTTGAAACTAGATGATGGATTAAGGGGGAGTTCTTTTCTCATGTAAATTATATGTCCAATTATGTTATTTAGGAGGAGTTTTCTATTTGTGACAAAAAATGTCAAAAAAGAGAGAATGTTAAGATATATAGTATATATGTTATTATTTAATTTTGAAATTTTTGATAATTAGACCTCTAAGATAATGAAAGACTTCAAATTCAAATAAAGATAAGGTAGAAGATACAATGAGTTTGACTTGGATAAAGACCTAATCATGTAAAAGATGTGGATGTGCATCACGTGACTAAAAGGTGTGATGGATGAAGAATTCTACCATGTAAAGACTTCTTGCACGATGTAAGTACATTATTCTTGGATATGCCTATAGTAGTGGACTATCAAGGTTCTTTTTTATTATTTCCGTAAATAATCATTGCCATATAGAAGACGATTGGGTTAGTGGCTATCTTTCACTTGATTTTCTTTAAACAATCTAAGTCTTTGTTTTTGTATATGAGGATGTTCTATTTGATCATTGTAAAAAACGTGAAGGGGGTTTTCATAGATATTATGTGTTTGTTCAGTAGCTGCATATTCTTTTGTTTCTGAAGAATCAACAGAGGGATGTGTGATTGTTGATTTTGGGTGATTTTGGCAGTTGCGTTTTCCTCTGTTTTGAATGTCCATTGAGAGCAATTTGGCATCTAGTTTTTCTGGTTATTGCTGAATTTTTCTGTTAATGGATTACGTAATTTTGTAGTTGTAATTTTAGTGTTGGTGTGTGAAAATTTCAGAAGTTTTCGTGACTTTATAGCTTTTGTCTTTGTTGTTGATTTGGTGCGAAAAACTTCAATAGTTGTCATGGTTGTTGTAACTCTATTGGGTTAACATTTCGGAGATGAAACGTTTGTTGATTTGAGACGTTTTGTGGCTGCTATGCGTCGGATGATTCAGTAACTATATTGAAGATTCATAGTAGATTTCTTGGTTGACAACTTCTCGTTCTTTCGTTAACAAAGCGGCATATTTAAAGAAGTTGCTTTTTATCTCAAGTGTTTTCGTTTATGTTGAATTTTGTTTCATCACTTGAGTTTATTTTATTTAGTTTTCATTAAACATTGTTTGAAAATATCCTCTGCTGAAGGTAATACGAAGCGGTCATACTATTAGGTGTTAAATTCTTTCAGAGGTTGTGAGGACGAGAGATAGTATCAAGGGTTTAGTGATATTGACTCAATAAGGCTTGTATAAAACTATTATTGTTAGTAAAAGAATTAAGTTGAATAAGGACCCCGCAGACGTAAGCAAGATGTATCAAACAATGTCACCAAATTTTAGTGTTAAATTATATTTGAGTGTTTAATTTTTCTGATTTTTGATTGTGCTAGAAGCAAATGTGATAAATCGAAGATTTTTGCAAAACTACTAAACTCTTACAGATGTTCCAAATTCCATAGCAGCTTTTTCGAGCTTTGGCAAAGGATTGACATAGATCAAAGTGTGTAGCCAGGCATTTTTATAAGAAGTTGCGACTTCTATGGAGATATGTTAGTCGGATGCGTTGATTTCTTGCAATTGCAAATCCCTTTCTCTCTACACGATTCAAGTTCCTCCAGGGAACCCAGAAGACTCGACATGCATAGAGTAATTCTGTTTCTAGTGTTGTCTTAGTTTTCCATAGGATCTTATGGTTTCTGCTTTCTTGCCCTTTTGATTGCTCAAGATAGTAAACGAATTGGAGCCTCGTGGATTTGTCTTGAGATTTTTTAGATGATTAGCTTCACCTTTTAGTTGAAGAGCTGTTTTAGCTATACTAATATGTACTCTCCAGATTCCTTCTCTTCAGCCTGATTTTCCTTTTGCAGGCACTAAAATTTGTTATGAATTAATACTTGTGGAGTTTGCATGGTTGCACTTAAAGCAGCTTAATTCCATTCTTCGAACTAGTCCACACCCAAGGAGATAGACGACATTCCTTCATATTTTAATTCTTTGACATAATCTGCCTATAAATATGTAAAGTCATATAATAAGAACACATGTATCTCGTCAGGTAAAAATGAAGTTGATTCAAGTTTATATGGAAGTATGCATTAAGCCCAGTTAAGCAAATTCTATTTGAAGACTAACTATTTGAAGTCTAATTTTATATTTTTATGAATTCATAATAATGTTTTAAAAATCGAACCGAAAGTTAAACCAGTAAAATAAGAAGTTTAAGGTTTAAATGGTTTAACCGATATTAGACCGTTATAAAACTGAATAAAGATTGAATAAAATTAAATAATTTAAAATATGATTAAAAGAAATTGCCCTTATCCATCGAAGAATTTCAAGCTTAAATAAAAAAAGATTGTTAAGTAAAAATTAATTGATTTATTTTAGTTTATAAGAATTTATTAACTATTAAAAATTGATAGACTAATTAATAATTGAATAATTTTCAACAAGAAGAGTTATTAAAATAAATCAAACAAAAAAGTTAAAAACTGATCCAAAAGATTATGATTGAACCAACTGAACCGGTTGAATTTTTTAATCATTATTTCATGAAACTTTGTGGCCTTTTTATCTGAAAGCACTTTTTATCTCCCTTTTCTTGTTTTTTGGTACTTTCTTTTTTACTTTTTTACTTTTCCGTTTATTTCTTTATAGAAATTTAGTTTTATAATTTATTCACTTTACCATCGAATATCGCAACTACAAAATATAAAACCAAATAAAGTGATTAAACAGATTAGTTGTTTTATAATATATTCAAATTATTTATCGAATATCTCACAATTTTTTATAGTGTTTGTGATACTTCAGGCATACGTAGAAGAGGATGACAGAGCATGTTGAATTGCAGTCGGCTTAAGAATGGGTAGTTAGGAATGTAAATGTGCTGGGTCGGGCCAGGACATAAGAATGATTAGTTAGGAATGTCACTGAGTTGGGCTAGTTGAATTGCAGTAAGCATAAGAATGGTCAGTTGAGAATTTTAATGGCCGGGCTGGGACTGGGTTAGGATATAAGAATGGTTAGTTAGGTATGTCAATGTGTAGGCCGGATCATACTGCCCTTAGCCCGACTGGGCTCCATTGTGAGATAAGGTGACTCGGCTCGATCACAGGTGGGGCAGGTCAACCTGACTCACCATATTAAAAAAAACAAAAACGATGTTATTTTTAAAATAACACTCAAGGCACAAGTTGGGTTGAGTCGATCCATACTCAACTAACCTCAGTCTGTAACTCTTAAATAGCTCGATCAACTCAAACTAAAATCAGGTCGAATCAGGCTAACTTTTACATCCCTATAGCTAGTCATGGGTTTTGCAATTACAAAGGCAAATTGAATTAAGTCAATGATATTATTTACCGTTTCGTTAAGTAACTTATTTAGAATATATTATTTCTAAATGATTGTGTGTATTTTAAGAATGTTTTAAAAATTCAATGGCTCAATCAATTTAATAGCAAAAACCTTAAAACAGTTAGATTTTTAGTTAAGTTTTCAAATTTTATATATTTATAACGTATTTAATAAAACAGAATACAAAATATATTCCTCTATGTAATCCTCTTTCTTAAACTTACCTGTTGAAAATTTTTGGGCTCAGATGGCTTTATTTTTTGTGATTTTTAATTTTTGCTTTAGTTTTTAGTTTTTCTTGTTTGATTATTAATACCAATTAGTTATATTTTATCATTATTAATAATTAAATATAATATAAAATTTAAATATTAATAAATTTTATAAATAAATAATAACATCAAATAATATTTTTAACAAGTATTGGAAAATTATATTAAATTTTATTTAAAAAATAATTTATTAAGTGTAAATTAATTCATAAACAATATTTTGTTAATATATATTTTTATTATTAAATCTAATTTTATTTGAAATTTATATAATTTAAGATATTTTTAATTTAAATTATATTCATCAAGTAATTATTAAATTTAAAAATACTTCCTAATATCCAAGTAGTCATGATATATTATTAAATAACAATCTTGATCTATAAATATAAATTGTTCAAGTAAATACAAATAAAAGAGGACCAATTCTAGATATTAGATCTTATTTTATTTTAATTAATATTTAATTACAATTAATTATAATCATTATTAAAGTTTAAGTGAGATTAGAATTATATTTCAGATAAATTATTAAAAGATCTAAACTCGATTATAAATATACAAACTCTATTACTCATCTCTGACATCATCTACAAAATTTTCTTAACCTATTCGTAGTGATATTGTTAAAGGATGGATGCATATATATTGTTCCGACGGTTGCATTGAATCATATTAAAAGCAATTCGATGAAAACAATAAAAAAGAGAAATCAAATTTCATAATAAAGTAAGATTTTATGAAACTTTATTATATTGTATGTTAACTTTTGAAAAATTAAATTAAAAATGTTGTTCTTAGGTATTAGTGTTCCATTGTGTTACATGGTTTAGCCTTTGTTTGGTTGGGTTTATTATATCAGTAGAGATTTTATCAGTAGAATTTTTTTTCTGTAGATCTTTTATAAGAAGAACTTTTCTGAGAAGTCAGTTGACTGTTTGGTTGTTATTTAAAAAAGAGCTTTTTTGAAAGAGCTTCATACAGTAGACTATTTGACAACATAAAAATAAAAAAACTTTTAATTTTAACTATATTTTATTTTGTAATATAAATTATTTATGCATATAAATATTATTTAAAGTATATTAAATAATATGCAAAGCATAATATATTAATTATTATATAATTTTAAACCATATGAAACGTAAATATTTAACCAAATCTTTTATATAGATTATAACATAAGTAAATCAATATTGAAAATAAATATTAAAACATATAAAAAAACTAAATAATATTATATAAATCCTAAAATAGATATTCAAGTTGAGTACATAGTTAAATACATAATAAACAGAAAGATGAATTTGTGAGTATTGTGAAAATTATGTATAAAACATAAAGATAAAGACAAAATAGACTAAAAATAGGCCTATTAATTGATGTGAAAAATTTACCTAAAAAAGTTTTTTTTGAGAAGTTCCAATTTGTTGTATTTTGATTGTCAAAAAAAATTATATCTATTAAAAAATACTTTTTTATTTTATAGTTAAATAACTATTTTTTAAAAAAATTGTGGTAAAAAAAATACTCAACAATTTCTTAAAAGTCCATCCAAATAGGCAGTTATAGTGGACAGCTTTCATTCGTAAATTGGATTAAGTTTGAATGCTCAAATCCAAGACCAAACTTTTTATTTTGTCTAAATTAGTTATGTAAAGAAGAGAATCATGGGTGTTTGGCTTTTTAATTCTAACATATAACCCGTGAACCTTCAAATGTCAAAAGTTCGGAACTTGTTTCTAAATGGGTCAAAAGCTTCCAAAGTTGTGACCATGGTTTCTTAAAGCCTATACTTGAAGTAAGCTACAAGTACCCTTAAAAGCGATATTAGTCATATTGTAGGTGTCAAAATGACCAACATAAATCGCATAAACCTAAGAAAAGAAAGGGGTAAAAGAGAGAGACGGTGAAGAGTGAAAGCATTGGCACGACCTTGTTGTTTTATTCATGGAAGAGTGACCATAAAAGACAAACAGGTGTATTGTCATTATTTTGCAGATGAAAGTTATCTACTAGGACGACGTGTTTCAAGTTCCAAGCTCTGAAATGCTCTGTAAGGCTGGCTTCCATTGCCCACTATATTGCCTTCCCACTACTCTGCCACCGTTACTGCTCCCACTGCCACCATTGCCTCTCAGCCGGAGATGTTCCTGCTCCGCCTGAAAAAGGAAACGCCCGTGCACCGTTAAGATAGTGACATTTCAGACTTAAGCAACACCTATCACTAATTCTTGTTCTTGGTGCCCTTTCCTAGGTTAATTTCCATTACTTATGAAAGTTGTAAAGTTGAAATGTATGAAGATAGCTTTGAAGTTAAAAACATGAAAATTAGGTAATGCTGCAAGAATGGCATACATTCAAACAAAATCCAGTTCCCAAATTCATGAAGAGGCTGCAGAAACCAGACAAGTTTACTTTTAACACGTACGAACCATGCAAGGAACATAATCCCCACATGAAACGCACCTACTCAAAGCTAAGAAGCAGCTCTGATCTTTTATCTGGCATCTTACGACCGTTCATCTTGCATGCAAGTTATCAATTTGGATCTATCAAGTCAGGACTGTTTTTTTGTCCATCAGATTCACCCACCTTGGCTTTCAAAGTTTAGTTTATGTAATTGCGAACTGAAAATCCTTGCTTTTAAGAAAAATCCCAACGTTATAAAAAACTTCAACGCCTTAAAAAGGAGGCCTCGAGATCTGTTGTTTAAAACAAAGTTGCAGATTGTTCCAAGTTCAGACGTTAAGTTTGAAATTTAGAACATGCTTAGATCTCCATTTATGAGTTGAAGTGACAAAAAGAAGAGAGACAGATAATCTGTCCTGTCATGTCTACTGGTCAACACAAGTTGGAGTTTTTGTTATTACCTTAATTGAATTGTCTTTCTCTGGTTCACCGACCGGGATCGGGTCTGACCCGACCGAGTCCTCCCTTTTCACTTCCATTCCAAACCCTCCGCTGTTCTTCAGCAACTTCCCCAGTTTCACACACTTCTTCGCAGTAAACTCTTTCATGACATCTGAAACAAGAAAACAACTTGCTCTTAACAAAAACCTTAAAAAGTTTCAAACTTTCAGGAACCCACATTCATAAAGTACCGAGAAAATGAGATATTTACCTTCAAAACTAACGAGTCGGTAGACCTGACCAATTAGCAATGTGTCGTCAGGTCGAAGAAGCTTGAGTTGCTTCAATGGCGTCCCGTTCTCAGTCCTCATATTTGGTGATGTCACCACAAGTGCCACGTAGTGACCTGGATTAGAGTTCATGATTTCTTGAGCACTCACTGACCAGTAAATCCTCTCGATCTTGTTTCCCGGATGTTGAATCACCACTGTCGCTGCCTCCGCGGCTTGACAATTGCCCATCTCACAAACCCCACGACCAGAACTCAGTTTAGTACTCAAACTTAAACGCAAACCTTCGAAGTTCGAACTCTTTTATGTGTCCGAACTTGAAGTGCTAAATAGCTAATACGTACTGACGCGTATGCGTGTCCCACTACCTACTGAATTGCTAGCCGTATATAATGACAGAAGCTACTACCTAGGACTTAATACTGCTGACGCTAGTTCACGTATGTGTACGGCAAGAATCTAGGAACTGACAAAGAGATTCACCGAAAATCGAGAGAAACAAATAGAGAAATACAAAAACACAGACAGCAAGAAAATCCTCTTAATAACGATCCTGGAAGAGCAATTTGAAACCGAATGAACTACCCAAAGAAGAAAAGCTCAAAGCTTTTGAGATACATGATTTTGTGGCCTGTGTGTGAAAGCCAACGGCGATGGATTCGGAGAAATGGTGGATGCTATATAACATCATAGAAAAAGGATCTTAGGTAAGAAGATGAAAATGTTAAATAGGGGATGGTAGGATACTGTTATTTGGTTTACGTTTCTTGTTATGGTACCTAGTACATTTAGGCGTGTTAGATCAGCAAGGCCCCCTGGACTGTTGTGTGTAGGAATGTGGGGAATTGTTCTTAAGTTAACCTCAAGAGTTGGTCGGATTTATGTGCCTGAACCCAACCCCTAACGACACTTAAGGACCAATTTAAACATTTTTAAATTTAATTTGAGTAAAGAAATCAATATTTATATTCTTATAATATTAATTAATTATTAAACAAAATTTTATTATTTTTCAATTCATGTCGCATTAGGATTTAAATATTATTTTATTTTATAAAAAATTAATAAAATATAACAAATAAGATCATATGATGATTACACAATATCGTATTAAAGTAAATAATAATTTTCAAATCACAATATTAAGAGCTCTAGCATTGAATTAATAAAATATATGGACTAATAGTAAATTATCGCAGAGTTCGAAATTTTATAATTGGTCTTGGTTCAATCCAAAACTCGTTCAGGTTCAATTAAGTATATATTTTTAATTTCAAAAATAAAAATACCATATTGTTCGAAAAATTTGAACTTGGAATTGCTCAAACTCAAGTCGAATAATTCAGAGGCTGAACCGAATCAAGATTCGCAGAGTAAACCTAGTGAACCTTAATTACTTGGTGCTGTGTTAATGAGTTCTAGAAATCTTTATAACATTTATAAATTAAGCATGTCTTAATTATTTTTTAATAACAATAAAAGTTGTAATAATTATCTTTTAGATGAATATTAGCTATATGGGAA
Organism: Erythroxylum reticulatum; assembly: GCA_025504915.1. Taxonomy (NCBI): domain Eukaryota; kingdom Viridiplantae; phylum Streptophyta; class Magnoliopsida; order Malpighiales; family Erythroxylaceae; genus Erythroxylum; species Erythroxylum reticulatum. The sequence continues at coordinate 4,030,767 of JANSVA010000218.1, read as the reverse complement.
TAATTTATAAATTATATGATTTAAATAAATCATCCCACAGGCCAATTAATTATGGTTAAATAAAGAATCTGGTTAATTTTGTTTTTAAAACTCTTAAAATAATTTTAATTCTTAGGTAACCTCTTAAAATTGTGAGGTTCTTAGACCAACTTGTTGGACCAATCAATTACCAAATTTGTGGGACTGTATTCCACAGTCTGGGAAAGCTCATAATGGGCTTTAAGGTTAAGTTCAACCAAACTTGAGCAGTTTTCGTTTTCAGATTCAGTTCTTTAGATGGGCGCCTACTACTTAACCAATGTAAGGACCTTAAAGATGACATTTACTACCAACTTTTAACTCAAAGTAGCAGAATGAAAACGATGTATGCCACAAAAACTGTCTCCAGCTCCAAGTAGGTGTTTCTGATATGGCCGAAGTTGGAGACTCAAGACTCCATTAAAAGCAGACTTTCAATTCAAGAAACTAGGACACTGTAAATAGCATGTTATTAACGTCCTGCGCACTATTAAATTGCAGAACCAACATTTTTAAAATGTTGCGAATTAATAAACCTACTCAGACCGTATCAGCCAAAATTGTACTAAATGATTTAAATGTGAAACTGGTCAAGTATGGTCCGACTTTAAATCAACCTTCAATTTTTTTATAAGAGTTACGGGAGGTGGACTCAGGACATTTGTGGACTCGGACCTAACAAATGTTGGATACAAGACAAATCCAAATAGGCAACTTGATGAGACAACCTATGACTGGCCCTATTAAATTTTAGGTTGCTCTTCTTTTAGGAAGTTTCAAAATTAAGATTAGGTCATCTATTTTGATTAAACGATTCTTACCTTGTTTCAAAATTAAGATTAGATCAATGAGTTTGTTCTCTAGCAAGCACTCACATATTTATTTAAGTATCTCTATATTTTAGTCTATAAGATCGACTACTTTCTTCGTAAGAAAAATCAAAACATGTGCTAGTCTTTTTACATTCTATTAATGTCCAATCTTAATAGAACAATGACTAGAAACATTTAGGAATAATATATAAATGCAATATAATTCTCATTATAATTTCATTTGTAATATACAATTATCTCATGGATCATATACATCTAAACATGTATAAAATAAAGAATGAATTTAAATAAATTATCATTAAACTACAACCTAAGCAATTGGTTGTAAGGCATAAAACAACAGATCGAACTTTGAATCTTCTAAGTCTACTTAAGTTGGGTTCGAGCCATATGTCTCGAACACAATAAATCTCAAGTCAGGCTTCAAACTCAAGTCGAATTTAAGATCTGGGCTAAAATATTCGATCAAAGCTCAACCCATCGTTATCTAAAATTTAATGTAACTGAATTGTCATCTATTAGATAGAGAAAAAAAAATGAATTAAGAATGATAATGGACTGACTGAACTTTTTATTAATAATTCAAATTTAATTTAAATAATATTATTCGTCTTAAATTTATAAATTAATATATCAAAACAATATATTTTCAAACAATTAAACCAAAACAAAGTATTTTTGAAAGAATAAGTTCTAATTATTAAAATTTTAATTGATTTTAAAACTCAATATCAACTACAAATTTGATCAACTCAAATTTAGTTATTAATTTTGGACTACCATGATTTGTCATTCCTAGATGAACTATACAACTTTATAATAGCATTTTCTTACAAGATCATAAAATAATTTTAATTAAAACAATTACACAATATGTTCTTATGTATAATAATGTGTAATAATATTTGTCTATTGAACTTTTTTTTTGAAAAACACTGACATATCCCTTTTGTCTTATTTATATTATTAAATCAATAATTTACTAAATTTAGTAATTAGCTATGATAATTTTTAAAGTACAACTTTATTATTACATACTTTTTACTTTCAATTTATATCATCATCTCTAATTTTTTATGTTTAAAATTTACCACATTTATATTGATAAACATCTTCGTAAAAAGGATTTTCAAAAAGAAAAACTTGATAATGTGAATTTTTATTTAATTTTAGAATATCCCATGTTACAATGTTCATTAAATTTTAATATAATGATATACATATTTTTAAATAAATAATATGTGATAGTGATTAATTTTGATAAAAATTTTGAATGTCCCATAATTAAAAGATAAAAAATATTATTGAATGTAGTATTCTTTATAATTACTTTATGAGCTAATGTTTTGGTATTAACATAGCTAATAGTTTAAGAAAATGTTCAATTGCTAACAAGAATGAAGAAAATTGAGGAGGACCGTCAAGAATGTGCATAATCAAATACTAATCACATGGGAAGAATTTAGGAACTCAAGAGATAGCTAAAGTTAATACCGAATCATGTGTCTCACACATTCATATTTCATAATTTAATGCATTAATTATCGACCCGGCCTATTCGGTTAAATTTTTAAAAAATTGCAAAAATAACATTATTTTTTACAAAATGAAGTCCTTTTTTAAAATTTTAATTGGGTTATGAATCGGGCCGGATCGACTCGTGCTTGACTTAGCTCGAAAAATTTTGACTAAAATCGGGTCGAATTTGATGCGCAAATTTTGGATTACACAGGGTGCTCACTCTAACTTTAACTAAGAATCAATACTATAACGAGTGTGAGGCAGAGAAAGGAAAGGAAGAGAGAGAGAAGAAGAAGAGAGAAGGGAAAAATGAGAGTTTGTTATTCCATAAACAACCCATTGGCCAGTACATGCCTTTGTAGTAGGGTCTACTAAGATTCTGCTTCTCAACCACTAGCTATCTCATAGTTATGGTAACATATGTTAGTAGTAAAATTCAAGACAGTAAATAAATTATAAGCTTAATTGTTGGGTCCAGATACTTCAAGCTGCATCAATTTCCTCCCTCCTTCAGAAACCTTGTCCTCAAGGTTGCACTAAGGGAACTTCCCCATCAGATCGTGAGCATATTCCCAAGTAGCATCTTCAGGTCCTCCATTCGACCATTAAACGAGCCACTTTGTGGAAACTCTTCTACTACGTCATACCATTGTTTTGTCCAAAATCGCCACTGGAATTGGTTTCAAGTCGGGACGTTGCAAGTCCAATGGGATAGATGAGCTGGGTAGAGAGTCTCTATGAGCTCTTTTTAACAGCGAAACATGGAAGGTGGGATGGATTTGTGAGCCTTCTAGAAGTTTAAGAGCATATGATACCCTTCCCAACTTTGCTACAATCTGGAAAGGTCCATAGTACTTTGCTGCCAACTTCTGAGAAGGCTTAAAAGCTACTGTTTGCTACTTATAGAGCTACAGTTTCAAGAAGCCCCAATCACCTATAGAGAATTCTCTGTTAGTCGCTTCTTGTTAGCTTGTTGCACCAACTATTTTGAGCTCTCTGCAAATGATGCTTTATTAATTTGATAGTTGCTTCACGGTCGGTTAGCAATCTATTAACTGCTAGCACTTTGGCATCCCCAGAGCAATAAGGTGTGTGGACTGGTGGTGTGTGGCCGTATACAACCTCAAATGGAGTAATATTGGTTAAAGAATGGTACTTAGTATTATACTACCACTCAGCCAAAGGCAACCATCTAGTCCACATATGAGGAGCTTCTCCACACATGCATCTCAAGTATGTCTCCAAGCATCTATTCACTACTTCTCTTTAACAATCCATTTGAGGCTGGTAAGCAGAAGACATGCGCAATTGAACCCCAATAAACTGAAAATTTATCGCCAAAAGTTGCTTATGAATAATGGGTCTCTATCACTTATTATCAACTCAGGTAGATCATGTAGCTTGTAGATATAATCAATAAAGGCCTGTGCAGCCAATGGGGATGTGTAAGGGTGCGATAGGGCCACAAAATGTGCATATTTACTAAGTCGATCCTTTACAACCATTATCACCTGCTTACCGTTAGACTTAGATAGCCCAACAATGAAGTCCATGCTCACCTCAGAGAAAAGTGTTTAGGGAATTGGTAGAGGTTGAATATAGCTTGGGTAAGCTACATTTTTTGGTTTGCACCTTTGACAAACCTCGCAATCCACACATGGTTCTTGACGTCCTTCTGCATTCCCTTCCAATAAAACACAACATTGATTCTTTTAAGAGAGGCAGTAGCTCCAAAGTGGCCTCCTTAAGTTGAATAATGATAAAGTGTCATGATTAGCTTTTTAAGAAAGATGTCATCTCCTACCATTAATATGCCCTTTCTCCGCTACAAGTTGTTTTGCCATGTATAGTAAGGTTTAGGGCAGTCCCCATCTTTTAATTTTTGTATCAAAAGGTGTAGTTTGACATCCGACTCTTAGCTTTTCTACAATTGCTCCAACAAGTCGGATGAAATTATTGAAAGTACCATGGCTTGCATTTCCTGACTAGAAACCCGAGATAAAGCATTTGTTCCTCTATTTTCAGTACCCTTTTTCTATAAGATTGTATAATCCAACTCTACTAACTTGGCTAGCCATATGCATTGGCTGGGGGTAGTCAACTTCTGCTCCAACTAGTACTTTAAGCTTTGATGGTCTGTTTTAATGACAAACGGTCTTCCCACCAAGTAGTGATACCACTGTTTAATGGCATATAGTATAGCAAGCAACTCCTTTTCATATACAGAGAGTAATTGAGTTTTTGGAGACAATCTTTTGCTAATAAAGGCTAGCGGGTGGCCTTGTTGCATTATGACAGCCCTAATTCCCGTTCCGCTTGCATCTGTCTTAATAATAAATGTCTTGGAATAATCAGGGAGTGCTAAAACAGGAGTAGACGTCATGGCCCTCTTTAGCTCATCAAAAGCCACCTGAGCTTCCTTGTTCCATTAGAATCCTCCCCTCTTGAGTAGATTGGTTAGCGATTGACAGATCTTTCCATAATTCTTTATGAACCTTTTATAATACCCCGTTAATCCCAAGAGACCCCTTAATTGTTTAAGTGAAGATGGAACAGGCCAATTTAGTATAGCATCAAGCTTCTTAGGGTCAATAGAGACTCCTGCTGCTGAGATAAAATGGCCTAGGTACTCCACTTGTGATATGCCAAATTGGCATTATAACATCCCGTCCCCATATTAAGGGTTAGAACCCCGATTTTAATAATGGAGAGAGTAGCAATGTGAGAGTTAGAAGAAAGTGTTGCGTTTCATGCTCAGCAAAATGCTAGCATACATGCATGTGAATTTGAATCTATGCACACATGAAAATAATTGTACATGCACTCATTGACATTTCGGGTATATTGAATAGTAATGGGATAGATTGAGGAT